>JAWLRI010000629.1:3134955-3157722 GCA_034781795.1 Crypturellus tataupa
TTGGACTAGATGACCTCTAGAGGTCCCTTCCAACCTTAGGCATTCTATGATTCTATGATTCTATGATTCTATGATCACTGTGCTTTACTAATAAGTGAGCCGGAATTCCCTGTTAATGGGCCAACACACAGATGGCCTGAGGTGCCAGGAGGCCTTTCTATGAATTCCTTAGACAAGGCAGAGAGAAGCAATGGCTTAAGCACCTTCTGCTCTCTTCCCTCTTTATACCTCCCTCTGCCCTCTTCCTCACACTTTGGATTTCTCTTCCAGTTCTATTCCATCTCATCTGCAGGAAAATATCATTGTTAATAACAATTAAAAAAAAAAAAAAAAAGCTCTATTTTTAAATGAGCCAAGCAATCTGCACAGTGTTTGTTTGGGGTTGAATCAAAACAATTCTTTTTTTGGTACATCTGCCAAACTGCGAAACCAGTCATTTTGCCTACTGTCAGCTGGGGACCTAGCCAAAAGCAGGCACCACTTCAATAAGGCAAGAAGGAATTTTTTTTTTTTTGGATTTATGAATCTTCTATCTGACTGCACAAGCCCAGAATGCAAATTTTTTATTGGCTGTTTCACAGCTGTTGATTAAAATGGTTCATTACAAAACTGCAAATGTGCTTATTTGGAGAAGTTTTACACAAAAGAATAGTTCAGTTCTCTCCCAAGTCAAATCCTGACAATAGAGAGGGAATTAAATGTCTCAGTGGTCAATTAATTTAATACATATACAAACTTTTTTTTCCAGTGTACAGACATGGGCATGAAGCAAAAGAAAGGGTGGTTAAAAAGTTAATTAAAGGTCACGTCATGTGTCTCATAAAATATCAGGCGCCAGGGACATCAGAAGAGCATATAGAATAAAGTAAAAGAATAGCATAAAATTGATGATAAAAAACGGTAGAAAAATAAAAGAAGCTTGCAGTGGATATTAAGATGAATAATAAAACATGTTTCAGATTCATATGGAAGAAGGTCTCCAGAAGACAGCAAAACTAATTTATTGACTGAGGAAACAGCCCCTGATAAATAATTAAAGAAATTATTTGCTTCATTGTTCTCTGGGGACTTCAAGGGGCAGATGCTGGCAGCTGACATATATCTTCATGGCTGCTGAAAGCAGCGTGTCATTAAGCACATTATCCATAGGATGGAGGTGACAGAGTTGCAGCAAGGCACAATTCTTAGCATAACTTGTGCAGGCATGGAAGAAAGGTACAGAGGAAAAAGAAGATGGAATGGGAGCTATATGTATGTAGGCAGAGGCTTTTTTCTAGTCTTCAGGCTCTGGCATCAGAACACAGACATTTTCTAAGGGAAGCAGTGCAAGCCATTAAGTTAGAAAAGTCAACTGGGACATATGTTTCAAAGAAAAAACATTTCTTGCTTTGTATGAGCTAACAAGCAGAAACATGAAAAATAAAATCCTTGAGGACTGAAGTACCTAGTAGTTTTATTCCAAATTATTAGCTTGGGGTAAATATGAAGATGCTTCATAGCGTTTCTTGACCTGCTAACTTTGAATTAAATTACATTTTGCTGTCACCATGATTTAACCTCCCTCAGTAACCTCCTGGTTTAAGAATAAACCTTTTTTTCTTAGTGAAGATAGAGCTTGTGAGAGAAACTCAGTTTTAAGCTCTATTGTTTAGCCCATGAATAGAAAAGGCTACACTGTACCAACTTTTTTTTTACTTTTTGGAGCGTGTTTGTTAGAAGATAATCTATAATATTCTAGTCTAAAAAGCCTTTGAAAGACAGAAAATAATGTACTGCTAGCAGAGCTGGTTTTTGAGATGTATTGAATTTGCAGTGTAAATGCACAGTCTTATTAGCTCCGAAAGAGAAATAGAAGGAAAGATATTTTCATTGACAAATGATACCTTAGGTCATGAGTCAAGGATGCCTTTAAGAAGATATCTAGCCTGAAGTGTGTGAGTAGTTCTTAGGAAAGAATATTAGACTTTTCTGAAAAGAAAGCTTATTGTCTGCATGTCAGTCTATAGAAAAACCTGGAACTAACACAGAGGAAGAGAAAAATTCAAGGAAAATGTGAAGATTATTTTATCCTTAGTAAAATAGGAAATTTTTCCTTTCCTGTGCAACCCTGTCTTATGGTTCTCCTTTCTCTCAAAATCCATTTCCTTTATTGCCGTTATGTCTGATGGGGTTAGCTATGGTGGTAGATCAGTCAGTCAGGCTCAGCTATGCTAAAACATTAATGGAGAGGACATAGAATGGTTTTTATGTCTCTTGGTGTCTCTTCTTGTCTCCCCACACTTGCACACAGACAGAATATATAAACTCGGTGTGAACTAAATAAGTACCTTTCACTACTGATGGGTGAGCATGCAGCTCCTGAGTGGTGGAGCAGAGCACTGAGATGAGCCAGGCGTGATCGTCTTCAACAGTGGAAATAAACCGATTGGGAAACCTTCACTGTGTTTGCAGTATTTTATGCTTCATTTGTCTGACTTTATATTTCATCTAACAAGAGGAATGTTCACCTCTCTAGGACTGTGCAACATGCCTAGAGCTTTGTATTATGTGAAAATATGGTCACTAGTAATCATACCCGTCTTCTCTCTCAAATGGTCCTCCAGCTCCAGGATATTCCCTGTGGATTTTTGATCTCTACTCGCCTACCCAGTCTCTACTTTATGTGAAGTCTCATGACCTGTGAAAACAGCCCAGAGAGGTAACTTGGGAATCCAGGGCTGTGAATAGCACTAGTGGCAAAGGGAGCTACAAAAAAGAAATGTAATGGACTGAAATTGGAGAAGTTTATTACTGTTAATGTACTTTCCAGTTCTGGAAACCTGGTGAGTTAGGGCACCAGCTGTACCAGAAATACAGTCTGTAGCATAGAAGAGCCTCCTGCCTCAGTACTCTGCACTGTCCTGCACAGTATTAGCGATACTAAAAATATACCATAAATCTCACTGGAGACCAACTAGCAAACAAGTTATTGTTTTGCCATTAAAAAATGTCATGTTTCATCATTTGCTTTCATTTCAGTAAGGGATGAAAGAAACATGTTTCCAACTTTTTTGGAAATACACTCTGTCAGAGGAGACTAAAGATGCCAAGGCAGAGAGGAGAGTGAAACTCTGGGTATTTCGGCTGGAGCAAACAAGATTTAGCACCCAGGACAAAAACTCTCCAGCTCTGTCCAGCTGGACAGAAATGACTTGACATGATAGAGAAAGG
Organism: Crypturellus tataupa; assembly: GCA_034781795.1. NCBI lineage: Eukaryota > Metazoa > Chordata > Aves > Tinamiformes > Tinamidae > Crypturellus > Crypturellus tataupa. The sequence continues at coordinate 3,138,166 of JAWLRI010000629.1, forward strand.
AATGAAATATATTAGTGTTGGTTTTTGGCAAAAAAAAAAAAAAAAAAAAAAAAAAAAAAGTCTAACTGAAATTCTTGAAGCCTTGTAAAAACTGTCAGCCTCAAGGTCCCACTGAGATGGAGAAGGAAAGATTTTCATTTAAAAAGAGCAGAGGAGCAGGAGATGGAAAGGTTCCACCGAACTTCAACATCTCAATTAAGATCTCTCTATAATCAAGGGAAAAGAAATTCCAGGAGCCTAATGATCCTTTAGGAGCCTGTCTGCCTCACTTCTAGCCAGTGAAGCTGGGCAAGTTAAATATCCTTCCTCCCTACAGTGTTTCATTTCATTTTCTTTTCTCTCATATCTAACTCAACTCAATATCTACTGTTTAACAACCTCAAAGACCATGTAACGGTTCTTTTAAAGAAAAGTTTTCTTGCACAGTTCTTCAGACCTCTGAATCAAATGAGTCTTTCCTTTTGTCCCTTTTCCTTCGTTTTTGCCTCTTCCCTCCTATACCACAAAGGTACTAGAGAATAAAAGCCATAGAAAGCATGCAAATATTTAAACAGAAACATTTCCGTTTGCGTTTCGCTTGGGGCATTACAGCTTTTCATTTCTCTTGTGAAGTGTCCACATGTCACTTTAATGAGCAGATATATGAATAAGAAGCTGTACAGCTACATTTGAAGCATTTTGAAACTTGTAAACTGCAGACCATGAAAAACTGTAAACATCAGCACTGAAACTTGTATTCCCCAGTCTGCTATTGATAGGTTTGTTTTAAAATTTGTGGAAGTCAAAGTGCAGGATTTTTTTTTCTTTGTTTTAGATAATCGGGAGAATTTTCTACTCTGCCACTGAGCTGTTCAGTTACTGCAGTGATGACCTCAGTAGGAGGAAGTTCTGCAGCTAGACAGATGAGATAGAAATGTTGGCATAAATGCACTGTGTAAACAAGCTCTGTGATTGTATTCACTACAGTTCTTCTTTGAATTTAATAGAAAACTTTATACTCATAGAATGCCCGCTTAATAGGAGTTTATAAGGAAAGTTCTGTTAAAACGGCAAATATATAAAAGCATATATGTATGTGTGTGTCTTTACTAACTTATTTTCACTTGCTTCAAGATTTAGCTCTAGAAGGATGCAACGTTTGTGAATAGAAAGCCAGTGCCATTGAGACAAAGAAGTTAATATTGTAATTTGTAATTTTGTAAAATAGTTGCTTAAAAAAATTCTCGAGGGTTTGGCAGATAGATGCAGGAAAAATCATTTTAAACTACACATTTATTCTCTACCTTGTAAGGCTTCAGATTTAGTTTCACTGATAGGTTGTGGTGATGAAGGGTTTTTCCTAACATTAATGAATTGCCCCTTTTCAGCAAGAGTCTTTCAAGTCAATTCAGGATGTTCAAATCCTAAAATCTTTTTGCATTTTTTTTCCTGGCTTTTGCTATTTTAGAGACATTTACTGCTTCACACTGGCATAAAACTGGTACAAGAAGGTAGAAAGGGTAGAGCCTTTTTCTGGTATCTGGAATTCTCCAGGTCTGCATTTTCTCTCCTCCTCCTGCCCAAAGGAGCAGCGCACTGTGGGCAGCAGGAGCCAGAGCAGCACAAAGACTGGTGATGATGATGATGGTGGGAGACATCACAGGGCACAAACTGCCCAAGAAACCATGGTTTAATCATAGGGTCACTTTATCCATAAATTTAGGGTAGATGGACATTATTGCTGTTTGGAAGCTTCTGATTTAATTAATACACTAACCTAGTATTTGCATCAAATATAGTTAATATAAATATTTTAAAGTAACTTCACTAGAAAGTATATATTAACTACTTCATCTTCCAGTTATTTCTACCTTTTAGATCTTAAAATCAAGCTCCTTTATTGGGCTTGCTGGAGCTTCTCTACTTTGTGTCAGATGAGGACCTGACCCATCTATATTTGAAAATACAGAAAATAGAGTTCTAATGAAAAGAAAATCAAATAGAAATTAATCAAGATTTCAATTTTCAATTAATTACATATTTTATTGATAAGAACAGAAGGAAACCACATTCATGTTAAAGCTTTTCAGTCTGGCATATTGGGATATTGATCAATGTTGCTGAGAGAAATGGTTGCCTTTGTGGGAGATTGCCTGAATAAAGATTTCAGTTCTGGGCTCTCTGGCACTTAAAATGTTTCATTACTCAAGATCCTGGAGTATGAAGATTCTCTCAGTGGATGTGTTTTGCGCTGAAATATAATTGAAACATATATCCTGGACAAGAGATGCCTTAAACTATGCTAAAAAAAATGCATTACATGGTAGAGTATGGCATTACATATTGAAATAGATAAATGACTTTTGTATTAAAACATGCTGTATCAGTCAGATACATCATTCTGTGAACTCTGAGTTCTAGGCTGTGCTTTGCCATAAATTTCTTCAAAGAAGACATTTTGCACTACAGAATTTAAAGTCAAAGTCTTACTTACATAGGGTATAATGTTTGGGACATCGTAAGCTATCACCGTCAAAATGGAATCCTTCTAAATATAATATTCCTTGATTAGAGTTTGGTTATATGTTATTTCCCTAGTCCAACTGTTTTGCATGTGAATCACATAAGTATAGTAACAGTGTAAGAGGAACAAGATATGACATGGGAAAGCAAGAAAGAAGGAAATGAATTCTTTATCGTGTATTGAATTTCATTTGTGAAAATATCCATAAAGTATATTTTTCTGGTTTTGTAAACTGTATATAGGCCAGTTTTTATAAGTCTTAATTTGGTCTATTTTTCTATTTTTTCATATTTGTTCCTAAACAACAAAGGATAGTATGGATTATAATTCCATATCTGAGTGCTGTTATAATTAGTATTAGTGCAAAAGAGAAGGTGCTATTCAAAAAATTCAGCTTTCATCTTTATCTCAGATTCTCATATCTTTCAATCTTCCTGTACAAATCTGCATTTACTTTTCTTGCTCTAGTTTTAACGGGTATAGAGAAGTATCTAAATTACTATCCATTATTTCTCGTAAGTACTACTTAGCAAGGTTGAGAGCAGTCTAAGGCAAACACTTGATTAAAATGAGTGTCTCCATGTCAGTCAAAGTTAGTGTGTTTGCAAAGAGATGAAGCAGCGTGCTGATTTATTCACATATATATCACAACATTCTTCTTTTCCATTACTAGATAGCAGCTCAGTGCAATATATTGTACGTCAAAATAAGAAAATGTTCCATCTGCATTCCCTTCCCTAGGGTTTGAGTTTGCCTGTCAACACACTAGAAGACAGGGCTGATAATGGCAAAGACACAGCAGAATTCCCCTCTCTGAATGTAACTGCATATGAATTCTTCATAGGAGCAGTCCTCAAAATACCTGCAGGCTGGGATCCCAATCCAGCAGAAGTACTTAAAGGCCTGTGTTTGACTTAAAGGTCCACCTTTGTTTGACTAGTCTCACCCACATAAAAGACAAAGAGTACTTTTCACTCCTTTCTAAAATGCATTGAAATGCAGCCTCTGAAATTTCAAGCACAGATGATTTTTATCTGTACTGCTGTAGACAGAAAGCTGTGTTGTTTTCCTTCATAGTTGTTTTTTCTCCTCTTTGGCTTTTGAAAGCAAATGATGTCCCAGGTGGATGAGCAAGCCTGTAAGGGTCAGTTAAACCACCGATCCTGCTCACTCAGGTTGGACTACATGACTCTTGCACTGCTGCATCAGTATCTGCCAGCATGTCTACAAGAGTAGCTTTTGTGCTATAGGCATATAGGCATAGTATTACTTCTTTGCAATCATAGACAGGAATGTTTTAATTGAAAATCTTATTTGAAAAAGAGAATTATAGTTTTGCTGGTTAAACCCACCCCTGAGCTGCAGCGTATCCTGAAAGAAATGATAGAACAAAATCAAGTATTTGGAGACATTCACTGGGAAAGAAAGTGAAGTGCTTTTGTATCCCTTCCCTTGTGAGAATGAATCGCAGGCCCTGGGCCCTGGGTGTGTGGGCACAGTGGTGTATGTTTGACCCCAAGTTCAGAGATTGGTTTCTGCCAGCTGTTGCTGCGGTGCTGAATGAAAAGGCAGATGCTAGTTGTTATGGAGGGAAAACCATGGCACCCAGAACAAGAGTATGAACCATGTAGAGCTCACAGTGAAGCTGTCCCGTGGAGCCTGGCAGGTGAGTCTCATTGACAAGTAAGTTTGGGATGGTACAGTATTTTGGTGTGTTCTGTAGTCTCTCGTTCATTTGGACAGAGTAGAAGAGGAATGCTAGTGGAGTGCAAAGCAAATAGGGATGCAATGACTAAGGGCTGCACAGTCTAGCCGAGTTATTGCAGATAGTTCCTCAAAAAATGTCGTTAATAAAGGTGACCAGTCAGCATAGACCTTTCATATCTTATCCTTCTTTTCACATGCCAACAATAGCAACATAATGCACCATTACATAATATCCATATCCCAGGACAGATTTGGTATTGCAACACATTATCATAGCTCTCCTGTAAACCATGGCTCTGTGTCAGCAGTTGCTTCTTACAGCCTCATATTTCTGATGCCCATCCAGGAACTAGCTCCATTTCAGTGATGAATGAAGGAATTCTGATGGTAAATAAATCTTTGATTTAGCAGAATAAAAAGATATTAAAAAAACCTTGATGAAGTGAGCCTAATTCAAATTTGAAATGAACACTTTCAGCCATTAAAATAACTTACCTTGGAATTAAATGGACTTTCTGCTCTGCGATATCCTTAAATCAAAATAGTTGCCTTCTAGAAAGTATGGTTAAATGGTATGAGCTTGGTGAACAAATTACGCTTTGGCTCACATAATCTAATATTTCAGACATCAGTTACAGTGGTTTGATATAAAATCAGGGACATTTATTATTCTTGTGTGTTATTTTGTGGTTGCAAAATTAGTTTTTGAATTGTTAAAAAGGAGATGATACAACAAGTAATCAGATATTGTTTGGTTCTATACAGGCAGCCACTGGTTATTTCTATGCTGAAAATGTTAAAGGGAGAAGAAACTTTTTTTTAATCTCATCTTCTGTATCTGGAGAGAACATGCAGGCCAGTTAGGAATAAAATAGTGGTCTGTAAAATGATGGAAGCTTTCTCCTATGAAGGAGAACAGATGAAAATAAAAAAGTTGGAAAAGAAACTATAATACCTAGCCCAATAGCACAGCATAATTTTCTGATGCTTTTAACTATTTTTTAAATGTAGTGTGGTTTCTGCCTAGGTCTTTCTGAGTTTGTTGTGTTTGCCATTGAAGAGAAGAAGGATGATACCTAGATTTAGAATTTATTGTTCCAGAAGGTGCAGGACAGGAAGACATCTGGTTAAAAACCAGATCCTACATAGGGAAAAGAACATGAAAAAAAAACAAAACATCTTTAACATAGAGAATTTCTGGTACCTCACTTGAGGATTTTTCTCTTATAACTTAGTAAATGAGATGCAGTGGTATTTATATAATTTGTGCAGTCTAGTGTTATTCAAATGTCAGCTTTCAAAGATAGGCACTCGGTGTGTGCTTAGAAAGGGGTCATACCTTCTTGGGAAATGTGGTTTACTTTGCTACAGCAGCAGTTGATGGGGAAGATAAGAAACTGCAGTGACCAGGCATCTCGGCAAAAAGGCAGAATCTGTAGATTTCTTTTTCAAAGACAATAGAACCATTATGAACCTCCCATTTTCATCAAAAGACTCTCCACATATTAACAGGAATCTTGCCTTACTGCTCTTTCTTCCTTATTATTATGGTTAATGAAATGGTATTATGCTAAGATTGGGTAATCAAAATTAATTTCCTAACTAATCTTAAAAAAAAAAAAAAAAAAAAAAAAGGAAAACAAAAAGGATGTAAACATGCAATACTGAAGTCAAGGCTAAAGGATAAGAACAAATATCCTTGGTCTAGAGGCCTGTAAAATCAATTCATGATTGCTGAAATTGTGAATAAGATGGAATAGAACCTTGTTATTGGGACCTGCACATAAAAACACATTTCTTAAGTTCCTACTTTCAAAGTTAGACACTAGGTGTGTGCTTAAAAAGGGGTCATTCCCCAGGTGCAAAGACATCTCTTCTGTAAGGATGGAGCCTCCATTTTTCATACAATTTGCCTTATACATGTATATATGCAGAAACCCTCCTGGGTGTATCAGGGAGTGTGTTTTGTGAGGACTGAACCTAGCTGGTTCGTGTTCTCACCTTGATTTAACCATTATGAGGAAAAACTGTAGTTCACACAAGTGAGTTCTTGTACTTCCTACACAAGTTGGCAATTCAAGTTAAAGATGCTTTCAATCCTAAAATACACCAAGGTCAATGTAAGGAAAAGGAGAGAAGGAAAATTACATGAGAGGAGAGGAAACATAAAGGTTTTCTTGACTATCTAAGGGACTAAGGTTAGTTCTGATCAGTGCTCTCAGATTACATGGAGTACCACACTGTTCACTGCTGCATTGCTAAGTCGGAATAAAAATCACCCGCGTCCTACCTTTACTAGTTTCATGCGAGCCAGCTATCTCACTGGTAAAACAGGTTTTCTTTGTCACTGAAAACAAGATGTGAACTGTCATAACCATATTTGAGATCTGACCAGTGTATTAAGTATTTTGCTTTTGAATTCATCTTTGCATTTGATTATTAATAGTGGAGCATAATTCCTCTGCTTTTACCTTGCAAAGAAGATGAAGAAAATCTCTGCAGCTCTTGCTGTCTAGAAATCAATGACAGTTTTACCACTAATTTCAGTTGAAGAAAAATCAAAGTTTATAATTTTTTTTTGTTTTTATGGTTAATAGTTATTAGCTGTTATTGCAGTAGCACTGCAGTAAGATTCCTAAAATCAACCGTAACAGAAGAAAGGTAGCATTGCCCTGCTACCCCTAAAAAGCTATAATCATAAGAGCGAAAGAGGAGGAGCAGGAATGTAAAGTAGGGTTTTGATGTGGATAACTGTAATAGTCATGATTATGAAGAAGAAAACAGATAACCCTTGTTCTTGTGTTGCTGCCAGTGCCTAATCCTTCTGAGAGATCATTCAGAAAAGAACAGTGTGTCAGGGCAAAAATATATAGGCATTGTAAGGTAGTGTCAGGATAGACTAAGACTGAATAATCTGCTGTAGTCTGTAGTCTGTCTAGCTCTAGCCCTCTAAATTAAAATTACTGCCGCTTTAACTTGGACATTGAATTTTTTTCCCTGCAGGCTTGCTGAAAGCATTACACATGCAGCTCATGTCACTGGTCTGGCTTCGGGTTTTCTTTTTCTTCTATTACATCATCCCTTGTATTCTAGGTAGGATTATTTTGAGATACATGCTAGAAATCTTCGTGTGTTGCCTCTGGTGAGAATAAGTGCCATCCTCTAGCACTAACCAATGTATCCAATGTTTAAACTTGTTTTTTTTTTTTTTTTTTTTTTACTCTACAAACTGGGGGCAATACCCAAGGGAGATGGAGCAATTCTGTATTAATCAAGGATGCTCTGAGACATACTGGTCAACTTGCCAGTGTTCCCTTCTGGGATGCCACTCTACTGCTTATAATGTGCCCAGACAGCAAAATCACTTTCCATCTCTTTCTTTTTGTTATTCAGTGGGCATTTTTTTAGGTACAAAATACAAATGGAAAAGTGCTTCAGGTTATAACTCATTTTGAGACCCAAATAACTATTTTTAACCAAATATTTGCAGGATCCATATACTTTAAGGTGCATTTTATGCCAAAGCTAGACATTTTACTACCTGTATTGCATATTTAGAATTTTCCATTTCCTAGACAATGGGACAGACAATTAATATCTGACTGTTTGAATTTCCAGCTTGCAATGAAGTGTCTCTGAAGTCTGGATTAGCTTCATTTTATGTCAGTGTGATTTAACAGTTCTTTGCTCCCCCAAATATACTTTTTAATTGCAAGTTGTGGCTCTTTGAAGTATTCAGAAATTACTTATGCTTGATATCTCTGATTTCCTGAAAAATGTACAGACATACATTAAAATCTGATTGGATTTTAATGGGTAGCAAGTATATTAAGACAATGAGTAAGTTCAAAATTACAGAAAATCCTATGGACTACAAACTAGGCTAGCAGCTACAAAATGTGTGCACAGAGTGTTTTGCATCCTTCTGCAGATGCCATTGAAAAGATTGAGGTTGTTTTCTGAAATGCACAGTGGAGGAAAACAAGTATATAAACATAATAATAGCGCTCTATGAAAAATATAGCAAGGGAAATTTCTTTTCAGCTTTATGCCCAGCAAATGGGGAGAGTGTCAGTGGCTTTTTCCTGAGTCCTCTGAGATTGAATATTGCAGGACTTTTTCAAAATATTCTGTTCTTTGGTCCTAAAGGAATCCTTAATCAAGCCAAAATGACACCTGGATTTACAGCTTCTTTTCCCCTCTCCTGCCCCCACTTGCTCTTCCACCTTTTTGTTAATGCTGAATTTATTCTGAGAAGCCTTGGAGGCAGAACTATATCTGGTATTGAGCTTTCTGTGTGTGTGTATTTTTTTTTTCATGTAGCATCCATTATCTGAGAGTGTTAAGGAAGTACTGGCAAATATTTTTGGCAGCCACATGCAGGACATATAAAATTAATCAAAATGGAAAGCATGAGACATGCTGATGCAGATGGCCACCATTTTTAATAGAAAACTAAGGTCATTCAGCAGAATGGCTCTAATTTTTGATTGCCCTTATAGTAAGGTCTCTTGCATCTTAATTCCAAATGTGAAAGAACATATAGCAGTTAATGGAGAGGGTCTAATTCTTGTTTCATTAGTTTTACTTCACTGAGTTAACAGAAATAAGCTGATAATTTAGCCTGGGGATTCAGGAATGATATTCCCAATTTATATTAATGTAAATGAAAGGAGAATCAGGCTCAAAGTCTATTTTTGCAGTAAATTATTTCTAGAACTGTTGTAAAGATTTTCATTAAGTGTGTTTGGAAGAAGAGCTTGTATGATAAAACATTCCTAGGAAGCTTTACCTACCTGTTCATCTTTTCAGGGTTTGAAAAATAGCCCACTTCTATTTTCAAACAATATGTAGTAGTTCAGTGTCAAAGACAAATGCATGCTGCAATATTTAGACCTAAATTATACCATTGTGGAATTCCGAATGGGGGGAACACACAGCATGTTTCTGATTCATTAGAGCTACAGTCTGACTGTATCTATACTGAATTTCAGATAAGTCTGCACCCCTTCAAGTACATACGGTACAGTATATTATATATACATACATATATACATAGTACAGTATATTACAGTAGGTTAGATTACACATTCAAACCAATTTTTTGTAAATCTAATGGGAATTTCGATACCCAGTTGAGCGCTCCTGAAGCTAAAATTGGTGCTTTGGAGCTTTGAAACCAAGGAGGAATTACAGTGTCAAATCTTCGTCTGTTATAAATCAGTATAGAATCATACAGTTACCATGATTTGTGCCAAGTCAAGACCTGGCCTCATATTTCGAAGTACTGAGAAGAGGACCCTGCTGCGGTCACAAGGCTCCAGACCTTGCCTGCATACACACCCAGAGCAGTCTGACACCCCGGGCCGTGACATCTCAGCTGCGAGACACGCTCGGCCTTACCTGAGGGACAGAGCCACGCGGAGCCGCTGCCACCGCGCCACGTCGGAGGGCCAAGCCTTGGCTGCCCGCGTGTGTCCAATTCCCTTTGCCTCTGCCACGCGTCTGGCTGCCCTGCGCCCTGCTGACACTGCCACTGCCTTGGCTGCTCTGATGAGCTTGCCATCCTGTCATCTCTCTTGGTCTCTTTTTTCAGCTTTTCAGCTCCTTTTTCGATTCATTTTACACTCACTTTCTGAGGATTACAGAAATACCCTTTTACTTGCATGCAAAAATTTTGAATACTCTCTTAAATTCCTTTTCAGCGCACACACCCAAAGCCGGCACGTCTGAATGCAGCTTGAGACTGCTGGGGAAGCAAGAAGAAAAGTGGAGGAAAATACTGAAAATGAATAGCCTGCATTTGGCCAGATTTGGTAGGTGTATGCCCTTGTGCAGTCTGTTTCTTTTCCTCTGTTATGGTGGGTCTAATGTTGCACTTGCTGAAATGTACCCGAATGGAGTCCACTAATTGCTCTCCAGTATGACCAATGAAATATTTTTTAAAAAATTAAAAGCAAGAGCAACTTGTAAGCAGTTCGTAATTGCTAAACCTGAGTATACCAACTTATTGACAAATTAGAATTACATATGTTAATTGCAGGATTCTTAAATGCCTGCTTCCAATTTCATTCCGAATTTGTATCTTCAAGTGCAATATTCAGTTTACATTGAACGAATACACAATACCACAAAATTATGTTTATTTCCATAGTCCCCAATCTGCAAACACTTACAAATACGTTCAAATTCAGATATATGACTGCTCCCACAGGCCTGTAAAATTAAGCACGCGCATAAATGCTAGTAGCATCAGAGCCCTAATTTGTGTTTCCTTGAACTGGCAAGGGGCCTATATTCTATGTAACTTTAATTCCACGAGACAGTCACTGTGCTCAGAGAAACGCATTTTAAAAATGGAGTGTCTGTATTAACACACACTTCCTTGAGCAATGAAACTAATGAAGCCTGCTTTGTTGCAGTTTTGGGTCTTGTAGTTGGATTCTCTGGTGTCCAATAAAAGCACAACTCCATCCAAAGTTCTTCACACCAAGGAGCTATTCGTGACATCTCCTTCCTGTATAGGAGGGAAGAGATGGGAGAAATTAGGGTCTCATGCCTTTTAAATTTTTTTTAATACCAAATCAATGTGTACTCCTACAACACACTATTTTTCTTTCTTAGTTTTGTGGAACTTGGAATAATGCCCTATGTCTGAGATGGATACAGAATCACTCACATCATTGGTTGAAGTAGGTCATAGAGCTCAAAAGTTACACGAGGGAGGGGAAGACAGTGAGATGAGATGGATTCCAGAGACCGTGTTTTTTAGGCCAACTGGTTTATAATTTACCTTCTTGGACATTAAATATATGCAAAGTACCTTACAAATATCCTTTGGCTCATACAAAGCTAAACTCTATTATTTGTTCTGTAGACCACCTGGTCTTCTAAGTTCCTTATTTTGTTTAGTCTTACAGGGAGAAGTGTATATTATAAAAGCTTGTAATTATGGCATGCTAGGTAGGTATTTTCTAATGTCCATACTGCTTGAGATTTCTGTTTCAAAATGCTCAGCAGTAAGCCAAGACTGTTTGAGTTTGAAAAATGCTATTAGGTATATTCAATATTAGCATCCTAGGCTCCAGCTAGGAAACCTGCAATTGATAAATAGACACTTCATTTGAACTTGGCACAACCTTCAGTCAGCTTTGCATAACTGTGGATGATATTATAGATCGTGAACAGAGTGGAATACATTAGAGACAGACCAGGTGATATCAATTCAACAACTTGGTAATTTCAACATAAAATATTTCCCCAAGTATATGGGAGTATGTTTACTTGGGGGATGAGAAGAATACTTAGTAGTTCTGTGTTTGGAAAGGCAGTCAAAATGTAACCAAAAAGCACACAGAGATAAATTTGGAGCTTGTTTCCTCCCTTTCCTAGATATCTACCAATACCACATTTTTCAAAATCTTCTACCATTTCTTAGCTGCTTCTCTATTTGCAAGGAGCTACATATCCCATGAAATGTCCTTGCCTTTTAGGACTTAAAATATATTAATTATTTTTAATGGTATAAATCAATTAGGGCTTAATCCAAATTCCACTTAAATCTTCCAGGATATATTTTAAAATGTATATTATGTAATATGAATATTTTAATAGTAGTGCAAATGCATCTGAGAGAAACTAATAGGAATTAATAGCTTAAATATAATTTCTGATTTAGGAATCTTCTTAAATCAGATTATTAACGCTAAACTGCTATTTTTGTATCAAACCCAAATTCAGTGGCTGTAGACACTGCAATTCTTTGGGTTTTTTATTCATATTGAGAAGGCATCAGTCCCAGGCCAGCACTTTCTTGTTGTGTGTGGAAAAATACCTGTATGTGGATCTTGTCTGCCTCCTTATTATTAAGATACTACCCACTTGAAAAACTAGGTTCTTATCAAGTTAGAGCATATGAAAAAATGAAGGGGAAGGAGAGCAATATACAGGCCAGTTAATAGATGTAGAATGGGGACGTTTTGGAAGGTGATGCTATCTATTAGAAAAACAAAGGAGGAGTGATATCCCTGAAACTGCTGATGGAAAATCAATTCTATAACATGCCATTAGTCTGCAAATATCAGATAACTTCAGCCTGGAATCCTTGCTGTGGAGATAATGTAATATTTAACTTTTGGAAATGGAACTATACAGTATATAAATCAAGCAGCTATATTTAAGCAACAGAATTGCTGTAGGGAATATGGTACCCTGAATTATAGCCCCCATGTCAGTCGGGCCACTATGGCGAACTGTGCAATTCTTTCCTGCATTCTTGGATGCAAGGTACATTAAGGTGGAAGGAAGACTCTGGTTTAGTTTTGAATCCAGCTAGTGCTTGTTTCAAACGACTATGTGTGGACTAGAGCAAAGATTAGAGCAGAAAGTTTTCTTTGTATATCAACAGATATTCAAAGAATAAAGACTAGTCTTTCCTGGTGTGGGGGATAGAAATCTTCGAGCGTTAGTGAAAATCTTTTGAATAGATTAAAATAATTCCTTCCAGAGCTCCATAAACTATACAAATGAGACTTCTACTGCTACAGATTTGCTGCTGAGTTCAGTGTAATGTATGGATCATGATGGTTACAACAAGCTAGCTTATCAGCTGTCCCCTAGCAGGGCTATCACATACTTCTCAAGGATGGGCTGCACTTGAATGTGCTACTAAGATTGCGGAGCTGAGAATTCCCAAACTGAGAATATGAAGCTGCAGGTAAGTCAGAATTTGAATCACACTGTTTGCATAGTGTATAGCATGGACTGAAAGTGCGTGAGTGGTAGAAAGAGAAAAAAGAAAAAGGAAAAAAAAGAAAAAAAAAAAAAAGGAAAACCTAGCCTTTTGGTGCGCTGATAAAGTCCTGAATCCAGATAGCAGCTGTATGGGAATATGGGGACTCCCTGAGCTCTTGGTTGACCAGCTCATACCTCAGGTTTTTAACTCTTGGTGAGGACATTCATCTCGCAGAGCTCCACGTCGTCTCCTTTCCACATGCTGTTCCTCTGCACAGATGTCCCAGGAGGGTTACAGCTCTAAAAATGAATTTGGGTACAAGTTTCTCCCCAAACACTAGGGCACAGAGCGTGGCAAGGTAGCTGGGAATTTGGTGTTTGTCTGATACCAAAGTGTTTCCATCAGGTGGAAAAGAGGTAAAGCATAAAGCCAAGCGCCTACCCAGAGTTCAAGGTGTCACAGGCCAATACCGTGATTTTAGCACAAACCTGCTCCCACAGGGCTCTTAGTAGCCCCCGTCCTGCAGCCATGGGGACACTCTTAGTGATCTCCTTGATTCTTCTAGCCCTGCCACCCCATACCTCTTGGTGTATTGCAATAATGTTCGTGTTTTCCATCCTTCTCCACATCTCTCTAGAAGGGCAATTCATTTCTTATGAGCTAATGACTCTCAGACTCCCAGGGCATGCTATCTGATTGCAAAAATAGTCAAAATTTTGGCAAAATTTCAGGGAAAGGAGTGAAAAGTGATGCATCTTCTTTATGACAGATATTAACATTCCATGTATCATATATAGATATATATTCAATACATTTAATTTATGCTATACCTCCTTTGTAGGAGCCTGAACAGTGTGCATGGGCTCTACTTATTAGAAAGTAATCCTAAGGGCATACAAAACAATCCATTTTTAATTTATCTTGCTGAATCCATGGAAAAAAATCTGGAGTTTCTTAAATTCCTGGAACTATATTCCTAAATTTTGCTGGAACTATAAGTTTTTCATCCAGCAATTATGACATCAGATGGGAATTTACCTGATAGCTTCTCTTCTTTTTCCTAGTTATATTTTAATGGTTGAAAAGAATTTCTTTTTCATAGGTATTATAGCTTCATGGAGGCTCTTTGACAGGAGTGGGGATAGAGTGCACATGAAAGGTCTGTCAGAAGTCCACAGGGAGTCCATCAGGGTCTGTTTTTATTAAGCTTAACACCAACTATATTTCTTATGGAGTTATTTTCTTCTTCAAGGATAATTTGTCAGAATCAGACAGGCTATTCATTCCTGCCCGCTTGTAAATACCCAGTGTGTGCTCCATCACCAGCACTCTGTTCTGAAGTGCGAGGGGACTCATAAAAACAACCAAATGTCTCATTAATAACCAAGGAATACTGGACTCTTTTGTTTTTCTACTACTTATATTTAGAAATAAATTATTGGTTCTCTCTTTATTTACCATGCAAGATATGGTAATGCTCAGTCATCTTCTTTCTATGACCTAATACTCTAACTCTGAATTACAGAATTAGACTCTTAGGTAGAACATGCTCCTTAAAGCAACAACTTCCAGCATCTGGGTCCTCAGTGATGCTCTGAGGAAGCCTTGCAGTTGGCTTTCATTTTCTGCATCTAAATGAAAGTTTTCTACCCAAGGGCGTTAGGCAACAAATTCTGTGGATGCCAATGTGCCTTGCCCTCCAAGCTTTGTGTTTTAATAGATTCTTGCCTCTTTATATTAATTCAAATTGTGCTGAACAAATTAATTGAGCCTAAGTTTGCTGTTACATGTGATGTAAAATGCTAGTTTTCAATGAATAAGGAACATTAGTGATATGGTAGATGGTAAGATATGGTAGTCTTCATTTACAGAAAACAAAGTTTAATGAAAAACTGCTTCCTCTAATTTCACAGTGTACATTGCTGTTGGATGTAACTAGGTCTTTATAATTCATCTTGCAATGCAGAATAACATTTTCTAAATACTCAATCCTGAAAAAAATCTATGCCCTTTCCTTATATGATGAATAACAATGAATTCCCCAAGAATGAAATGCTTGTTCTCATCAAATAAAAAGGAAAATTTCCTTTGCTTACACTAGGACTAAATTTCACCCCTAAATTTCACTAAATTTGATTAGAGAAATGCTAAAAATATGTGTGAGCACACATATATATATGTGGTATCAGTCTTAACTGAGTGAACAGTTATCTAGCTTTGCAGATCATTGTCTTTTTGATTATAATTTCTCATGTGAATAACAGTGTTTAAGACCAAGGCCTCTATATGAACATATCTTTAAATTTATGAGATGAGTAACTCAAATTTTTGTCTAAGACTTGCATTTTATTTCCTACCATGTAAATCCAAACAATTGTGGGTACTGCAGAATTAACACTCATTGTTATATCCACTTCAAACTAGGGCAAATTTTCCTGACAATATTTTGAAAGTAAAAAATACTTCAAAATATTCCATATACAATACATCTGTAAAATGCTGGTGGGTGCAGCAGTGTGAATCAGCTGCGAACCCAGGAGGTTTATCTGGAGAGGTTAATCACAATAATACGCTGGAATGATTAGACAGCCTTACCTGGCTATTGTCATAGTTAGAGGGAGGATTTGCCACTGACTTCAGTGTCCTTTGAATACTGCCCTAACGTTATGATATGACATTGGCTATAAAGGATACAAAACTTAAATATCAAAACATAAATTTGATTTGAATACCCTGATCCCTTTATTTGCTTATAAAGCTCTATGTAAACTGTTGCACTGTGGAAATAAATAATAAATTATGACAATTAATAATTTATTGTATTTCTTGATCGCAGCATTCCATATTCAGTGACTTACCTGGCCTCCTCTAAGAATACAAAGATTACCTGCCAGCAAACATTTTTTAATGGCTGCTTTTACCTCTTGTTTACTAGCATTGTTGACCCCATTCACATTCTGTAATGTAACTTTAATGGTGACTTTGTAATCGAGGAGTATGTGTGATTCAGAGAACTGGAGCTAAGATTCAGAAGAGCTCTAAAGCTTTCCACACAGATTTACCTGAATGCATTCTTGTCCCTTACATTAGAAGCCAAGGAGACTTAGTTAAAGAGGTAAAGATGTTAAGCATTCAGCTGCCATTGATTAGAATGACATTTGCAGAGATTCAGTAGCTCTGTCAATCTCACCCACACGTCCCAGAAGTGGTTTGCTGGAAGAACCTTATCCTGCTGCTGTGATGGGCACAGGAAAAGGAGTGGACCAGGCACCTAGGCTTTAGCACCCTGAATTCTGCTTCTGCCTCAGGCACACAGACCAATTAACCACAGCGCACAGGATTGAGTTTAGGGTGCTCTTGGAGGCTGGCTAAGGGTAGATGATGCCTGATATCACAGTTCCTGAAGGTGTGAAGCCAGCCCTTCAGCAGTTTCCCGAACAAGCTTGAAGAAGCAAGCTGTGTTTTATACTAAACCAGTACCTGGTATCATCCAGTCATGGGATTTTTCATCTAAATGTAGGAGCCCTGAAGCTGAACAATCACCTATTTTTCTTCCTTCAAACTGTGTATATTCAATTCAAGTTATACTTTTAAAGCATAGGTAAAAAGGCTATTGCATTATCTTTTTGCACTGTACATACGCTATCATAAGTTAACCTTAGCTAGAGTGGTGAAAAAAACCCACAAAAATTAGGATATCAAGTACTAATCTGAATAATGGCATTTGTATCATTCAAGAAAAAGAATAGTAATCTCAACTATAAATCTAATTATTTCTGTTGTACCAGTAGTTAGTCACATATACACCTGGGACAGGCAGCGTTCCCTAACTCAGAAAGAAAGGTGGCAAGTAGTAAAAATTTGAACAAGAAAACTTTATGTCCCTTTTCTTTTGACAGTTTTTCAAATCCAAGCAACAACATAGGACTTACAGAGCAAAGTTCAGGTATGCAGGGCTAATCATCTTGGTATAACCTTCAACAATGTATGTTTTTAAAGGTGTGCAGACAGTTGTATGGGAAATAGCACTGTTATTTTAGAAAACATCTTTACTATTTAACCCTTAAAAAGGAGCAGCAGGGGTGAAGTAGGAAGGTGATGAACTAGGGAAATTCAGAATCTTCTCTTAGCACAAGGGTGTTTGAGATGTAGACCTAATGTAATGACTGCAGCATCCTTTTCAGCAGCACCTTGTAGACTTTGTTGCAGATCTTTTAATGCAAACTTTTGCAATTAAACTATTGAACCATTGGCAATTAAGGGAATCAAAATGAAAAAATAATTTCTGCTACTTCTGCTACTTAACATGCTGACCATGTCTGTCTTCTGCTTCTTTAGTAAATTTATCTGAATCTATCCCTGGGTCTTCCTGTTTTGAACTATTTTCTGTTTTCTAGCATAATGGAAATGAAAAATAGCAAAGAAAATTGAGTATTTGGAGCATCATCATCTCTGGTAAGAAAGGAAGAAGAAGCTTTGCCTTTATGCTTCCTTAGCAGTTATCAGGATAAAATTGCTGTGTTCACTTGGGAGTTGGGTTGGTGGCAACTTCTAGAGTTTCCAGCACAGTCTCCTCAGCTGCAATGAAATGAGCAATGGTCCCACCAGGAGAAAAGCTCCAGGAGGCATCACAATTCTCAGGCGCTGTAGTTTGCTTTTGGAGGCCTGCTCTGGTCCCTTAGTGATGTGATCTAGCGTACTGTGACAAGCAGTTGGGAATGCTGTGCACACAATCTCAGCAATTTAATTACAATCAAATTAGTTATTTAATCAGGATATCAGCTTGAAACAGAAAAAAAGCCCCTGTTTTTTCCTCTTCCTCCCCACACCTCACAAATCAACTGATGAATGCCTAAAGCAGTGAGGTGATAATAGCTGTTAGCTCCTGCCGTGCCAAAAATTCATTAAGTTTGTGCTGAACCCTGTTGGTGCACCCCTTCCTGCCATCCATCAGCTTGAGTCTGGTCTAGCTATTGATCAACCTGGTACTGTGCTACCTGAGCTACCCAAAATCTCATATATTCATTCTCACCTTACCCCAGTGAAGGAGAGGAGGGCTTTTATACCTATTTAGAGGCTATTAGCTCCCAAATCTGAACTAGTTACCTAGTTAACACGGGGCTTGCAGACAAAAACAACTGTCTAAACTTACATGGGAAGTTTGACATGGAACAGGGGAAGAAACAAGACCCTTCTAGTTCCAGACCTGTATTCTAATCAGTAGCCTATCCTTCCCTCCAACTCAGAAGGATACAGTTTTACAAGGAAGAGAGGGGAATTGAGTTTCTTTAACTTAGGGTCATAAATCACTGAAGCATTTGCAGACAAACCCCTACAACCCAAACGAAATTCAACAGTATATTTTTGTGAGAGCAACAACTTTTTTGATAACTTCATAGCAAAAGAAGCAGAACTGTAACTCAGATGAAGAGTGAATTCCTACAGACTTGTGCAGTGATACTGTTAAGCTCATGTCTGTCCTCTACTTGCCTTCAGAGTCCCCAGAGGAAAGTTCTCTTCCCTTTTTCACTAATTGCTTCTGACATGCATTTGGCCAAGTGACCTGCACAACCACATCACATGTATTCTGAGTTAGTCTCTTCAATAAAAAGGGGGGGAAAAAAACAGAGGAAGAACAAACGCCTTAATACCCTGAGCAGTGGGTTATCATTTATACCTCTGTTCAGCCTGTAAGGCTGCCTTCCAAGGCAGATGTATTAGGTGCAAATGGTTCTACAAGGTGCAAAGTGGCACCTGGGTTTGCAGCTAAATCTATTCATTTACTGCAGTACAAAGAAGGTGGGAGAATACTTGTTTTATGTTTAACTCTATTATATGAATTAATTTATCAGGTGAACTAAAGGGAACAAAACTGGATCAGGTCAGATTGATTTATATTTTCTTCACTCTCACCAAAATGAAGCAACTAAACAAATTTGGTTTTATGATGTGTGATGGAGAGTTAGCATTCACACAACTGCCTCAGGAAGAACAGCCAGCTGCTTGCTCTTTCTTTCCTTTGTCTCTTATTTAAGCAATAACTTAGTAGTTGCTTATGCAGAATGAGACACAATTTTTCAATTTATTTTATTCTTTGAAGCAATTTGTACGGAATCTCATCTCTGAAGAGACTGTGCTAATCACTGCAATCTATGTGTCCCTAATGCTAATGTCGCTAATGCTCCTGCTCTTGATGGTTTGGTAAGAACTGTAGGTTCCTACTGCTGTAGAGCACAGCAGCAGCAGGAACCAGGTATTTCACTCTTCAGGCTCCCTTATTCTCCTGCTGACCTAGCCCCATCCCCTTGAGGCAGCCTCCCGCCCAGCATGGAGGCTTCCTCAATGCACAGGTGATTGAGACAGGACAGCAGAGCCGACTGCTGAAACCTTTGGTTGACACATTCCGCCTGGGGAGTGTGCTCTGTTAGGGAGCAGACTGTGACACGACGAGTGTGACTGCTGCGCTCTGGGTCCTCCCAGCATTTGTGGGTTCGGCTGTGCCTGCGCTGCCTGCCCTGCCTCCGACTCCTTGCCTTAACCTCATGAAGTTCAACAAGGCCAAGTGCACGGTCCTACACCTGGGGAGAAACAACCCCAGACATCAGTACAGGCT
>JAWLRI010000629.1:3166441-3185469 GCA_034781795.1 Crypturellus tataupa
TATTTTATAATTAATTTTGGTTAGTTTTGAGTATCTTGAAAACATAGAGAAAAATCCTTAAATTTAAGCAAAATAATGTTGAAAACGTGCAATATGCAATATCTGAAAAGATTTCAGAGACCGTGTGTTTTTAAATAGCTTAAACAATGTGTAAGGTTTAGTCAAAGCTTCTTTATAATAAGATGACCTTTGACAGTGGAAATGGAGTAACGATAGCGAGTTGTGATTTTTCAGACAGATTTGGGTTGAAGTAAAAATTATGTAAATATCTAAAATACATCAGATGCCTATGGAAAATCCTAACTTGATGAAGATGAATAACTGCACTGATTAGTAAATATAAAGATATTTTGAAAAACTTCCAGTTTAATTTGCTTATTTTGGGATGTAAAATATACTAAGGAAATAAGTGCATGTGCAGCTCTTACCTAAAGTTAGTATTTTTTATTAAAATATGGAGTAGGATTTCTAACGTTACAAATAGGTGTCTTCTCTTCATGTAGCAGTCAGCTCTTTTCCTTCCATCTCATTTTTGCAAAGCTGTTTTTTCATAAATAACCTTCTTGAATTATCCTCCTTTCAGCATCAGAGTAGAAGCAATGGAATACGTCAAAAAGATAACTGAAGTCCAGCAGATTCTAACATAAGTTCTGTAGCTCTGTTACAGCAATATAATTTAAATACTTTCTTTAATTTTTTTTTTAAATTTTTATTAAGAGGAGGATTAGAGGATGAGATATCCCTTGGGACTGTCCGTATTCAACACCACTGAATAGATCCTACACATTTCTCTAATTATTCACAAAACATTTTGAGCAGATGTCCACAAATGAATTATTTGCTGTCTGCCAAAAGCTACTTCTGGCAGGCAGTTTAGCAGGTAAATAAAAAGAGAGGTTGAAAACATGAATAAAACATGAAGAGAACAGCTTAAGGCATTTTGATCCTTGTACGTTCAAAATCACCATTCAAATCTACAGGGGTACAGAAGGTAGGACAGGTTGCTGTATAAAATATGTTGAAAGGAGTGAACTTTGAAGGAAACATCCTTAACAAGTGTTTCCTCGAGTTAGTGGCAGTAACAGTGCCAGAGGAAAAGACAACCCAGCAGAGCACAGGTCGGCAGAACTTTTCAGTGGAAAAGTAAGGAAGACCCAACTGTGACTGCAGCCGCAGTCAGAAGCCTACGCATCACATAGACCAGCATCCTGAGCTCATAAATTTAGCCGATGGCATTCTTGCTATTCTGCCCTTGGTTAAGGTGTCCCTGTGTAACGGAACTTTGTAGTCAAACTTTGTTTGACTTACAGTAGGAAATATATAATCTCCTTCCTAGCAGTCAGCACAATGCTTTCCTGCATGAGAGGCTCTTTAGTTCTGTTCATGTCATGAAAACAGAGCATCTACCCTCTGAAGGGGCTGAACATTGCAGGTAGTAAACTTGCAAGTAAATACATTATTCGAGATGTGTATTTTAGGTTTTCAGTCCTATCAATCAACCCCATCTTTGCATGTATTTTTCTGAGATCACATTTTAGAAATGATCTATGTGGCACCATGACAGGCAGCTTCATCCAGAATCAAGGCAAAGAAAATGCCAGATGTTTGTGAGGAAGGGGGCTCTCCTCCAAAAAAAATAAAGAATCTTCAGTATTTTGGGTGGAGGCATTATTCTACATACATACCAAATTTTATTGGATCAGACAAAATGCATTAGTTTGACACAGAGAAAGAACCAACAAAAGGGAACCAAGAACAAGGATTGTGTATCTAAACATCAATAAATGTACATTAGTAATTTTGACATATGGAAAGGTTATTACCTAAGAAAGCAGTAAAGAAAAAAAATAGGATGATTAGGAAGCTGTTTAAAGAAAATGAATGAGAGGCAGATAACTTCATAAATAATGGACGAGATTAATTCATTGTGGTTTCATTAAAAGCATTAATGCCAAGAAGTTGCCTTGCAATTCTTTTCACCTATTCAGTGGAGCTATTGTAGTTACTAATTTGTACAGGATTATACATAATCAGGATGCCCAGTAAAGGTTCAGAAATGACAACATTCTCTTTTCTTCAGGGATCTGTAATTTATTCCATCACCTTCAGCTTGCGTTATACAATATGACAAAATAAATTTTGCAAATGTTCTCTTAAATCCTGCTAACTTTGGTTCATACCGTATATGTGAAGAAAACATGCAGAGAGGATTAAAAATATGGAAAAGAATTACCATTTTAATATATTTGATTCAACCAGGAGGAGACAATAGAAGGTTTTCAGCCTCATAAATCCACTTTAATATATATAAATAGTTCAGATGAGCTGGTCTATCCTATTGTCTTCATGAAAGCAGTAACAGCAGGATCTGAGTTTGATAGGCCAAGTTTAGTTTAGTTACCAAAAAGGTCAAGCACCTAGTAAGGAGAAATTGGATGTTGTTCCTACAACTGCTGAGTTATTATCATAATAAGGGTTTGAACAAAAGAATAATCTATTTATATAGAATCAATATTGCAAAGGTCTCAAAAGGTTTCTTAGAATAGAGGATTTTCTGAGGGAGAAAATGGCTCATACATGTTGGATTATTTTTGTTGCTGTGCCATTGCCTTCATGCAAGCAATCTTGTCCTGGTAAAGGAAGTAGTTCTTCATATCAAACAGCAGAAATTGGAAAATGACTTTTGTCACACAAGTGTTAGTGAGGTTGTATAAAATAGCTGTGTGAGAACTGGGTTGGAGCCTAATTTATGGAAAAAAAATGTAGAATTAGGCTGACTGTGAAGGATATTCAGGCATGCTAGAGAATTTCATACAAGGATATTCTAGCTATGAGAGTTACATGGCTACTTAAAGGGAAGAAATGATGATGCTATGGTAAGCTTGCTGGAACTCAGAAGAGAAAGGTTCAGTTTTTCTCATAGCCTTGTTTTCAAGAGAAGATTGGGCAAGTGATTTTATTTGTTCTTGGATGGTTAGAACTACACAACGTGCAAGTACATTTATACCATCTTCCAGGATTTGAGGAGAATATTAATGCATCTAACCCATGACAGTATAGTCTTCGGATGCTACAGTGAACAGCAGTCCATCAACTTGTAAAGAATGATTGTAGCACTTTCCTTTTAAATCTTGTAGGATTTTTTGTGTTGGCCAGCCAACATAAACACCTTGGCCAGCCTGACCTAAATGGTACAGTAGATAGGTTTGTGTAACAAGTTGTGTCTTCTACAAAGGCAACCTAGATATATGGTAGCCCTCTGTAAGGGCATGGTTTGTTCTACTGTTTTTTATGTGTAATATGAACTAGTGTGTCAGTTCTTGTGTCATTGGCTTGATGCTTTTTACTGTCCCTGAATTCACTTTACAATTAAATGGTTTGGAACAAAGTCAAAGACAACCTTGAATGTCAGAAATGGTACCTTTAAGGTAATTCTGGATGCACAAGCAGCCAAAGAAGTTCAGTCCCTCTTCAAAGTCATGATGCAAGTATTGTAATGCTGATTACATCGATTTGCTACTCGTTACTGACAGCTAGCAGAAATCTTTTAAAGATTCTCCACAGTACCCAGACAATAAGAAGCTCATTGCATTAAAAGGAAGGTGGGTTTTTTTGAATTTTCATGCAAATGATCAAAAGTTCCATCCTAAAAATAGTATCAATGTTGTTATCATATGTGTAAATTTAATTCAATTTTGTATAATATATTTTATGACTACAACCAGATTCAGCTTATAGCATAAACGTCTTCATTTAAACATGTAAGTAATGTCACTGACTCTAATGCATGCTTAAGGACATGCTGGATTACGATTTAGTAATTAATCTATTGCAGAGAGGCAACAAAAGTGCTGACTTTCCACATACTGACAGTAGGTTCGCTGTGCTTCCAAATTATCCATGTGCAGGGCTGGTGTACAGGTATATGATGAATGAGAGTTGACAAGCTTCTACAATAAATAGTGGAAATACCAAAGCAAAGACCACTGAAGCATAAAAGAAATATTGTAGTAGGCCATAATTCAAGCCAGCATTCCATTTACAAATGTAATAAGAGTAATAGAAAAGATTAACTTTCATAGGAAATTACAGCTTGTGTGCATAAGTGCATGTTTTTATGAAGTTCAGTTTCCTAAAGGCTTTATGTTTCTGCATCAATTTTAGCAGAATAATTTTAGATTGCAGTTCCAGTGCAATTTTAGATTGCATACAGAATGCAGTTACAGAATTCTCTATACAATACTTGCAAGGACTACTTCCCCACTGGGGACTGTGTTTTGCAAAAATGTCTATGCTTTTCAGAGTCTATGCTTTTCAGAGAATTGAATTGCAAACACTGTAAGCTGCAGAATGTGCTCATACCTTTTATTTGAATGTAAATATACACACAGATCTTGGGACTGTGCCTGGCAATGTAGGGTTGGGAACCCAAATATGGAGGAACATGAGAAGAGTTTCTCAAATATCCAGTTCTGTATAGAAGAAATGGAAGTGATTCAGATCATACAATTCACTGCGTGTCCCATTTCATAAAACATGTCCTCTCTTTTCTACCTCCGCATTACATCAAGCCTAGGTGCTGCAATATGCAACCTTCCTATATACAGTGTGATTCAGCGTTCAAAAGAGTTGCTTAAGCAGCAAAAGATGTTCCATTTTCTCAAGCAACATGCCCAAGGTCAATGAATGCTCACCATTAGGATCCATTTCTTTTAATAGCTGAAAAGCTATGGATGAAAGTTTAAGAGATTTGCCAGCAATCAGACTAAAACTCTTGTCTCCTGAGCCCCTGGACAATACTCTGACCCCTGTGGTATTCTTTCCTGATAAAATCTCGCAGACTAATAACCCTCTGTCAAAAACGAACAAACAAAAAAAAGCCAAAAAAAGAACAGCAGATAAATCACATTACTCAAACTGTTTCATCAGAAATAAAAATTAAAATGTGATTATGAAAAGAAGAAAAATAAACTAGTACCCTGCTTCTTCCACTCTCTGGGCTTCTACCTAATGTCTATGTTCTGCACAGTTGTTTAGAATAACCATTATTTAATAGTTGGTATCATATCTCTGTCATCTTTATTTTCTGCCATCCTATCTTAAGTTGCAGCAGAACACTGAGAAATCCCCTTTGTTCCCTGTTGTGGATCCAGAAGAAGAAAGTGCAGCTTGCTTGGGCTGCAATTCCTGCCTTGGATTTCAGCTGGACACTTTCCAGCACTGTTCACAAGACAGCTTCATTGCATTTTGAGATCTGATTATTAACCGTCATGAAAGGCTTGATACCAAGCAGTGACATCCCTAAGGCTACATATGGAAAACCTGCCATAGAAGATGACAGAGTCCTCCTGCTCAAATACCACAGCTGTTTATAATGCCACTGTGGACGAGTGTGGTCCCAGAAACATTAAGAGATGTCAGAGACTCAACTGGTGGCTGAAATGGAGGAATATGGCACTGATGTGAATGCACTCCAAAGTGAGGATGTGTTTTTTTCTGAATAGGTGTAACTAGTTTTTGAGAGGAAAAAAAAAAGTATATGGAGTAAAAGGAAACTCCAGGAGGAAGGCTGCTTATGAAGCATGCCTGCAGTATTGCACATTATCGATCATCATCAGTGAGGAGTATTATTATACCTGACACCAGACAGTCCAGTTAGGACCATTAAATTTATTGTATCTCCATTTAAAACATCTTGGTGTTTTCTCAGATTTTCAAAATATTGTACTCCAATCTTTCATTTTATAATACTTTCTTCACATAATAAGAAGCCATTGGCTAACTGTGATCCCAATATGTTTTAATTTTTATGAAAAAAAAAATCTAGATTTTTTTTTATTCAAACATATTTCATTTCAAAAATTACACACAAAACTGATACTTGGGATTTGGCTTAATTCCCCTGGAAAGAGCAGGCACAAGGAAACTTTCCCATGACAAGTTTACAGCTCTGCTGTAAAGCTGCTCTGCTTTGAGGTCTTTCAGTGTTTATTCCCTGTGCCCATCTCTCTCTTCCCACACAACCCCCCACCATGAGCCCTGGGAAGAAGCCCCCAAGATCAGTTTTCAGCTTTCTGGGTGACAAAGGGATTCCAACTGGACTGCAGTCTTCAGCCTGTCCTAATTGGATGAATGGCTGATTTATTTTCTTCTGTATTTTGCACTGCTGAAACTATTCTGTGTACTCTAAGTAAGCTTCATATGGCTAATTTGTTTTTCAAATGTGTAGCTCTGAGTGTGTTAGGCTTCTGGCTCTGGAATTTTGTTGACTTTAGCTTATATGACTGCATTCAGAGGACTTGCATGACTTAAGATCCAAATCTGAGAACCTTAATGTGACAGGCCACGATGTACAGTTCTAACAGAGCTGTTCGCTGTAATAGATTGGGGAAATGAGGTGAAACATTATTACTGATCTTTGTATTGAAAATACAAAGGAAATGCAAAATAAATAACCTGTTCAAAATAAGGAAATTTTGGACAAGCTATCCAAGGTTTGATTTGTATTTTCAGAAGGGTGTAAATAAACGATGCAAGAGGAGAACATTAGCTGAAACTGAATAGCCTTATATAGGGCTTGGGGTTGCTTTCTTCAAGGAAAAGAAAGAGTTTAATGTCTGAAGTCAAGTTAGACTCAATCAATACTTTGGGGACTCTTGAGAAATTTTGAAAATAGTTTCCTACTTGTAGTGATTTAGTGCAGTCAGCCATGTAAAAAGATCGAATCGGTTGTGTGAAATCAATGACCTCCCCGCAAGATTCCCACTGAAATGAAAACGTGCCAATTACACTGGCAGTTTTGATAAGGCCAGCAGGAGGAGGATGTTCAAATCTCGATGAAACAGCATAAGAAATGTAGTATCTATTATTTTTGTGTCACTGGGGTGTGAGACTGAGGCATGGAAGAATATTCTGAGCATCTTATCTTAAGGGTCCCCAAAACTGCTGCCACGGCAGATGAGCGGTGCTGATCTGGAGCAAACGATCACAGCTCCCGCGTGCAAGTTGTAAGTGCCTGGCACTACCAGCCCTGCTCCCAGACATCTGCTTCTGTGGTCAGCAGGAATCCGCAAAGCTGCTTCATTGCTGCCTTCCAAACAGCTCTTCAGAACTCCTTTTGGCATTAATGCCTCAAAAAATGGCAACAGAAAAGTCTGCTAATGTTCCAAAACCACCATTTACCATGAGGTTTGGCATTTTCTTTGTCTTTCACCAGGACAGTCTTTTGTTTCCCTTATAATGTCTTTGAAGCTTGAAACCTTCCTTTTTGACCCCACAGCGGCCCAAAGGACCGTCTGTGGCACAGGTCCCTGTGGCTGTGCCTGCACCTGCAAAGGTGCCACCTGCACCTTTTACTTTTTGCTAGGGCTGGTGTCCTGTGGACTGAATGCTTCTTGAGCATGGCATTTGGCATGTTCGTAGAGGCATTTTCCCTTCTTCATTATTTTCTTTCCCTTCCTTTTTCATCTGAGAGGAACCAATTCATGCACTCTCAGACTGCTCCAAAGTGTGCAACAAAGCACAACACAAGGGGAAAATGGGGGGATTCACTTCAAAAACACAATCCTCATCTGAAACAGAACACTAATATTGACACATAGTGGGTTTCCTAGTTTTGTTATAATGCAAGCAATGCTGCAAAGTTCTTCATAGTAATGCAGTGAGAGCTGGAGTAGATGTACATGATTGTTTGTCCATACAACGTGGGTGAGGGAAAGGTAACAACTCTGGCCACCAGAGAAGAGCCCTGCAGCTGTACACAAGACAAGGAGATGACCAGTCATCATGGAAAGTGGGTACTGACTTACTGGGAGGAAAGCGTCAGGTCTGTCTGAGCACAAACAACAAGGACCACGGGTTTTCGTAGCCCTGTTGCTAGCCCTCTCCTCCTAGTCCTTCCTTCTCCTTTTCAAGACAGAGATTTCAGTTCAGGGCTGCATCCTTTCTTGCTAAGTGGCACGCAGCAACAAGCCGAAAGTAGGGATCCGATGTTGTGACAGGACTGGTGATAAAGCAATGAGACCTTAACCTAGATGTCACAGAAGCAGAGTACCTGGGGATGGGAGACTCACACAAAACCTGACTGCTTTGACTTTACATGAGCACTGAGTGATTTGTCCCAAAGGGTTTGCACGTCTCCTTTTTCCCTTGCCCTCCAAAAGTGGTAGTGCAGAGAAAAGTCAAGCAGCTGCACTTGCAGGAGCACAGAGAGCTTCCTAAAAGCTGGTAATAAGGTTTGACAGACATGTCATAACTATTAACAGTGGCATGGAGATGGGCCAGCAACCCAGTGCTCTCCCAGCTCTCCTCTATGGCGGAAACTGCTCTCTGGCTCTAAGTCTGCAAACAAAATTTGACACAAAGGGACACTTCTTGCAAGAGGAAAGGCAAAGCAGTGCATCGTATTGTGCCAATTTAGACTATAGTCTCAAAGGATAAAGTAAAGAATAAAGAAAATAGTGCGTTAATATTTGCTATTTCTGTTGTCCATATATTCAAATATATTAAGTAGTTAATCAAAGTATTAGGTGCATGATGGAACAGCCCAATAAAAAAGGGTTGCCAGTAGGTATTGGTATGGTCCACTTATTTACCACTGATAAAGACCAGGATTGATTGATACAAGTTTGCTGATGAAATCTTACCTATGAAAAGCCATTGTTCATTCTCTAGTACTAGCAGACTGTATAGAAGAGTTTTTGAAAATTGAATTTGGGTCTCTGTATACCTCTCCTGTAAAGCTACGTGTCCTGATTAACATGGACCCAATAATGTAAGTGTCAGAATAAATCACAACAAATGATACTTTTCTGTATGGAAGTCATTAATTTCAGAGCTCAGAGTCCTGGATATTTTTCAGGCCAAAGAGAGGGCTAGTTCCTTCCAAAATTTGTTGACCCTCAGACAGCCATAATTCTTGGCAGCCTTCACTGTAGAAAGAATCAAAATAAAAATCAACACTGTAAAAAGGGACATATGAGAACTATGTCCTTCTTGCCTATATTCACAATTACTTTTAAATAGCTCTGTTAGAGCTCCTATAAGCAAACCAGTGCAGATTTCTGCATGATCTGGGAATATAGACAGTTGTTTACCTTAACATGGAAGCTGTCAATAAACCAAGCTAATGACTTTTTTTTCCTTATATGTGAATTTTAATTAAGAGTTTACTAAGTCACAATCCAAATCCTCATGTCCTAGGCTTTCAGGAAGGCATTATGCATATGCTCATGCTTTGTCCTAAGTTTAGGTAACTTCTGGTCAAGAATTATTACACCATTTTCCCACAGTGCTGCAGATGCAGTCCTGACCACTCCAATTATCTGTCTACTCCAGAAAATAGCAGCAGTAACTTCAAGCCATCATAAAAAAGTTTATTAATTTAGCTCCACTGAGTGCCAACCATTTTACTGCAGTGCAGTAGAAAGCTATCCACCACATAAGAAATCTTCAACTATTTTTCTCTATGCTTGGCTCTCTAAAAGGACTTTCTGAAATTTGCAAGGATGAGTAGTGGGGCCAATTCTGAGTCTGCATGGAAGCTTTCCTAAATCCCTGCATGTGTTCAAGGGAAGAAGCTGATATTTTCTGAGCTTGAGAGAAATGAGGGTTGGCTAGGGACTGCAGCAGAGTTTGAGTTCTCTTTTCTTGTAATTTCTAAGGCCTTTGAGTTTGCATGGTAATACCCTTATTTCTGTGTGCTTTCTCCCCTTGAATACATTTTTGTGATAACTCAGATGGCAATAGCTGAATAGAAACCTCTAAGTTTCTTCTTAAGCATATTCTTCCCAAGATTTCTCAGTCTTACTAGCCTTAACACAGGATTCATCTGATCTTCAGGCAGAAGCCAGCACTGATGTTGGTCGGACTTCGAAGGCGCCCATTGTGCCCACTCACTGTGTAGTCAGCTGGGGTCCAGAGAGCCTGGCAGGAAGGGTCAGTGAGGCAGTAAAAAGAGATGCCACAGAGCAGAAAACACGTTAGTATCAAACAGTTAGCAACTGTGAAACCAAGGGATCTATCCTGACTCCCATAAACAAGAGGGTATAGACTTGCCCTGGCTTGTCGCTCATCCCCAAGGATGAGAGGCTGCGCTGGGGCATGCGGCCAGGTCTGGGGAGCTGTGGGGCACCGAGGGGAGGTGATGCAGATCCCAGCCTGAGCAGGAGGAGAGGAACCACTCCTGCAGCCCAGACCAAGCAGCCCCCTCCCGAGTGCATGGGCAGCAGGGGCAGCGGGAGGTCTCGCAGGCTCCAGCAGGCACATCTGCCCCTGATTTTAACATCTGATTCTGGCTGACTGGACCAAGCTGCTTCCGACGTAGTTCTCATTCTGCATCTTTCATAGGCCAGAAAATCCCATAGGATTTCCCTTGGTAGAGAGGATTAGGTTTGGAATGCAAATATTTTTTCGAGAGGATTGCTTTGTCTACAGCAGGAATGTTGTTTTTCTGTGTTTGAAATATATTTGCCAAATTACTACAGAAAAACAAAGTGCCCCAAGATAATACTAAGTCTGGCTGCTGCAAAAAAATGCTGTTAAAACTAACCATGCTTTGTAACTTTGATGCCCACTAGTTCTTGCGGAGGTAGAGCTTCTGGTGCACTTTTTAAAAAATTCAGTTGTCATGAGCATCGTCATACAATTATACTAGTAGTCTGTCATTTCATATTCCTGTGGTCAGACCTCTGCAACCCCAGAATACAAAGTCTGACTTTGAATTACTCAAGATTTCTGGCAAAATCAGTACCTTAAATCTCATAAATACATCGGCTGTGCATCAATCTACAACCGTTGCCAGGAGGGTAGGTAGGGCCCCAGGGAGTCACGTACAGACGCTACTCGTAGGCTTTGGTGATCTGTGGATCTCCTAAAACACCCTGTCACAGGGGTGGACTTCTGCATAGGGAATGCTAGCTGAGACCCAGGTTTGGTTTTCTTTGCTCTTTGTAAATCACCTATAGCTCCCCAATTCAGTGAAACAGAAGCAGAAACAGAAGCAGAAAATCACTGACCTACATTATCTCAATGCCTCCTGAAAGGGTGGAGCAGGAAAAAGAAAAAAAAAAAAAAAAGCAAGTCCTATATATCAGTCCCAGCACAGGCAAAACTGAGTTAGAAGACAGCTGTGCTGGGGTATGTTGCCCAGGGCAAAGGCACCTTCCCCAACTGAGAGTAATATCAAGCATATTTTGAGAAGTCACAAGGTCTTTTTCTGAGCTGAAAATGAGCTGTTGCAGTTCATGGACTATTACTAGTGTAGGTGCTTGAGATGGTGCAAGTCTAAAGATAGATTTTCAAGCTTTAGGCAGAATACTGGTGATACAGAAAGATGGAAACTGGGGGAAAAATACAGCTTTTTTCAGACATAATAATAAACTGATGTGAAGTAACTATTAGAAAACTGCTTCAAAACCACTTAAGTCAATGAGAGTTTCAATTTTCCATTCCTTTCAGTAGGCCTTTAATCAGGCCAATAGAAGAGAGACAAAAATAGAGTGATGAAAATTACAGAGGTGTAATCAAAAAGTATGCATCAATTTGGATTTGGGACATAAGTCTGCTACCTGGCAAAGAACAATATCCTCACTTTCATTCACAGAATAATCTAATAGTTGTTTCAGAATACTTTTACAGGATTCTAAGTATAAAATACATCACCTATAAATTAAGGTTCAAAAGGCAGTACAGGCTCAGAATATTAAATAATAACATCTTTCCCTAAGTTGAATTAACTGTTACAGCAAAATTTATTGCCAATCTGGCTACAACATCTGCACAACTAAAGGACTTGTTAAAGAAAAATGAAACTTGTCTCTCTGCCAAAGTTTGGAGAGGCTTAAACAGAAATTAATATCTGTAAGAAATCCTGGAACATTTCTGAAAAATTATCTAGCTAACAGTACCTGCTGCTTTCCAGAGAGAGAAAAAAAATGTTTTAAAAGGCATATTTCACTAAAACTTGCTCCACAAAAATGATGATGCTTTGATGCAATTACCTTCAAATTTTGTTGCTGCTGTTAAAGTAAATTTATGTTAATCAGTGTTATTCCTAACAAAACAAACCAGATATGTACTGTCTGGAAACAGATCATAAGCTCTTATATTCTCACAAAAGGTCTTACATGTTGATGCCAAATAGCGATATAACTGATAATGCAAAACCCATCCTTCTGTGCAAGTTCAAGGTGACAATTCAAGATAGCTCTCTCTCTTGGATCATAAATTATCTCTCCAAAATGTGTTCTGGAGGAACAGCATATGTGTCTGGGGAATACTGCAATTGAAATGGTCTGAAAATGCACACATATGCTGTCTAAATACTGATAATTTGAAAAAGTAGACTTGAAAACATATAATGGGAGATACTGAATTACTCAGATTGTTCTTCTCTTTTGCTGTTCATGAGGAAAAACATGTTTTTGTATATAAAATGGACAACTTCGAAATACTGATTTCTGTACAGCTATTTGTTTTTTGCAATTCAATTTTCTGTATCCTAACAGAAGATTAAAAATTTTGGTTCATGTCTCAGCGTTTAAAGCATAGACTTTATGAAACCTTCTAGAATTTCATTTCAAAACTGACATAAAGGAAAAAATTTAATTGAACATTATTCACAGTGGCAGCCATAGCAACCAGTCACTCTAATTGTTCTTAATAATCAACCCAGTGTGAATTTATTTATATCCCTTTAAAAATTTTATATTTTAAAATTTAAAAAATATTCTCCAGATTTTGTGATTGGTGTTTGGTGACTATGCAAAGTAAAGAGCCTAATCCAAAAACTATGGAAGCAGTGAAAAGATTATTTAGGTTGAACTTTTGTGTGTATATGAGGTCTTAATTTTCACTTCCCAAGCGTAAAATGAGATCAAAAAAGAAATGGCTCTTTAACCGGCCTGCTGTTTGCTTAACAGCAGAGTATGAAGGCACCTGAGCAAATAGTTGGTGGAGCTCCAGAAAACAGGAAGCTGAGAATTGTTTAAAATGCCCACATATGGTCAAAATGCCCATAGTAGGGCATCCTCAGCTGATCACCATATTTGGGCATTTTGACCATATATGGCAAAATACTGCTGTCAAGGAGCCATTGGGCAGTTGTGTCCAAATATGGCTGTTTTGGCCATATGTGGGCATTTTGACCACATTTGGACATATTGACCATATTTACCAACTACCCTCATGTGGCGATGCAATGCTGTTTTGGTTGGAGGTCATTTATATGCTACTTTCTTTTTGTTTCTGTTCAAAGTAAATTAGCATAGAGTCATTTGTATTCATTGCAGATGCAGTTTTCCCATCAGAGTATTTATATATCTTAGCATTATTAGCTCTTGATTTAGGAAAGTATTTTTAACCAAGACATTATGTGTATGTTCTCATGGTGACAAACCAAATACTACCTGAAATACTTGACCAAATTGAAGCTCTTAGGGCACTCTTTTGTCTTGTTTATATTTCAGATATACTGTTCTTCAATTTGTTTCTTCATGGGTCAGCATTGTTCATGCTCAGTTTTGTCTGCCTCCACTTGATGCTGTTGATTTAGGTTTAGGTTTAGTTTAGGTTTAAATGCACATAGCTTTTGTCTCAGACATGGTTTGCATGTCTGATGTAACTCATGAAGGAAACTTCTTATGAAAACCGGAACCTACTTGATCATATTGACACCTGAAATATCAGATGATCTTTAAAATTCAAACTGTTCAAAAAATTCAAAAATCAATTTCAAAATTCAAAACTGCTAGACCACCACTATGGTTCCATGGAAGGTGCTGTGTGCTACGTATTAACTGATGGATGCTTTGGTGAAGAACATTGCTAACACCTGTGTGTTACGATTTTTATGTTGCCATAAATTTCACAGCTAGAACTGCAAGCTATTGAAGATAATTAAAATTCATCATTACATTCGGAAACAATACTGCACCAAAACAAAAATAAATGTGAAAATAAGGATTCTTGTGAATTCTTTGGAGTCCAAAAAAAGGAAGAAGGGGAGCAGCCTGCTGTTTTCACCACTCCCCTTGACAAAGTGAACAGTTACCTGACGATAGCAATCACATTTCAGGGGGCTTTTAAGGTGTATTTCTCCAATGCTTTAAACTTACTAACCAGGTTTTCATTGACAGTTCCTGCCTAAGATTTATTTTTTTTTCCTTTTAGCAAACAAAATTATGCTTTGTATGCATTTATCCTCTGGGTGTTCACCTCTCCAAAAGTAAGTCTGAGGGCAGGATGCTTCAGAGAACAGTAGCTTCTCATCCTGTGAGAACCCTTATGCTGTGTGAAAATTCCTAGGTGCTCTGAGCCAACAAAATATCTGATTTCTCTAATGTAAGCTGAATTTTTGCTAGAAGTAAATCTACTAATCTAGAAAATGCTCTATATTTTGTATACTATTAAATAGTATATCAAGCAGTTTGTTTAAACACAGGATGGCAGAGGTAGGAGGAATCTAATTTTCTATTTAATTCTGTTTGATTAGGAAAGTTACACAGCCCATCATTTAGCTTTTAGGACAGCCATAAAATGTCTTTGCCTTCCACTGAGCTGCTTGCCAGGCCTCCAGGCATCAGGCTTGTTTCTGCTTAACATTTGAGTTCAAGGTTGCCAATTAATAGGTAATGATAAAAACTGATCTGCTGCATTTAACAGATGTGACAAAATCAGGTAGAGTACTATGAAAATAACTTGATATATAGGGAAGTAATCATATTTTAATGTCTAGTAGCGGCAGATGTTCAGATTACTGCAATGCTATTAAAATGAGTATCTATTAATACACAAATATTTCAATGACACACAGAAACAGCACTAAACAAAATTTGGAAAGGAAGGCATAAAAAAAAAACAAAACAAAACACTAAATTTGCCTGTTTGTCACAATTAGCCTTCAATGACTTATTCATTTCTAGCAGATGAACGGCTGTCCATCTGAAATGATCATTCCCTCACCCTCCTCTTCTTCCCATGGTTCATAGACCGCTTTTATACCTCCATCTATCACATACAGGTATATGTGATATCCTCTCACCCTTTTAGTTTTCTCTCTCTCTAATTTCAAGATATTAGATATCAGTTTGCACTCACAAGGCATTTAACCTTCCTATTATCATTTTCTTTCTGTATCATGCTCTCCAGTACAATTGCACATAATTCACTTTATCAGTTTTGTATTAGTTACTATGACCTGATCCAGGTCCTGGCTGCATTAAGGAAATTTGCATCTATACGCCAGCACTGCTGTAGTTGCTACGCCAGTGTAAACCTTTCATGCATATAGCTTGTGTCAGGGTGAGGCAGGGCTTTCAATGCTGCAGTTTAATCCACTCACATAATTAATTTCCTTAATACAGACGGGGCCTCTCCTTAGCCTCCCCCTCCCAGCCCTTCCCTCCTGCTGCTCCAGCACCAGCTACGCTCATTAGCAGGAACTCATGGAGACAACGAAATGAGTTTTAAGATACTGGTGATTTAATTGATCGCATTTGATGCTAAAAGAAGTATTTGCCATTTACGTCATTGAAATTGGGCTTGACTGTTGCTGGATGCTTCTAGAAACGTAACTTTTTAATATAACATCATTTTCATATAATGGTTCCTAGACCTACTGAGGATGGGATTATACAAAACAGTGATAAAATACAGATGGCTGTGGGCACGAGTAGCTCCTCTGATGTTGGCATCTGTATTGGCAACACCAGCGACATGAGATGACTGTGGCCCAAGCACGCGCGCAAGTGCAGCTTTTCCTCTGCCACCGCCACCACAGGGAGTCTCTCTGTGCTTTGAAGAACTGGCACATTATCCTGTGATATACATATTCAGAAAACCCTATTCTTGGAAAAAATGCAAAATCTATTAACAGTGCATGCAGAGCAAAGGCTTAGATAAGTGTATATCAATGTTGCTGAAGAAGTATTTCATTAAAAAAATAATTATTGAATTTATATTGGACACTTATTTTTAGATAAAATTCTATAAAAACATCTGGAAAAGAAGATCTCCTAATCATTTAAAGGCGTATAAAGCTATTGACATTACTATACCTGAAAGCACGGATGGAAAATTAAGGTTATATAGCCTTACAATAGAAAGACAGAAAGTACATTTTCAAATATGCTTTTCTAATCCTGAATATTCTAGAGTCTGGTGGTCATTTCAGAATAAGGAGTATTTTATTTGCTTCCAGAGAACCAGCAGCAAGACCAGACCAGTAGTCCATCTAGTTTCCATGCTGGCAGTGTTCTGTAGTTCTTTCACAAAAGAAGCTCCGCTTAAGCTTGAGGTGAATCAGATGGTACTTCTGCTACTGCCTAAGAGAGTCTTATGAAACAAAAGCATCCAGAGGACAAGCTATGATTTATTTTTCTGGAGGAAAAGCAGATAGGGGAGAACAGTGGTGTATACAAAACATATAGGCAATTCACATGCTGAAAATATGTGAACACAATCGGAGAAATATTCCTTGGAAGTAGGCATAGCAACTGCAGCAGTTGGCAGAGAGAACTGAGGGGGTATGTAATTAATGGGAGCAAGAGTTCAGCTGGTAGTTTTAGATCTATGCCAGCTGACATCAGGATGGAGAGGGGCTAAGTTTGGCTCTCCTTAATTATTGTGGAGTTTTTAGCTGATTTACTTCAGTATCTTTATGTTCATTTACCTGCTTACACTCATATCACACTCATAAATATAAGTTTTCCCCCACCTCCTTAGTTTAACCTTTGGGAAGCATTAATTAGACAACGCTATAGTAGAAATATCTCTTCTCATATAATTTCAGAGACATGCCCACAGCGATGTTT
This sequence comes from Crypturellus tataupa, assembly GCA_034781795.1. Lineage (NCBI taxonomy): Eukaryota > Metazoa > Chordata > Aves > Tinamiformes > Tinamidae > Crypturellus > Crypturellus tataupa. The sequence goes on from JAWLRI010000629.1 coordinate 3,183,253, forward strand.
GAATGACAAGTAGAAATGAAAAAAAATCATTAGGTTGGAAGTAGCGTGGGACACTCAATTAGGTTGTTATTATTAAACATGTATATTACAGCAACATCCAGAAGCCCCAGGTAGCAGAAGGGCATCATCATAGCAGGTGATGAAATCATGCCATCTAGCCTCAGAGAGTCTGCAGTCTGCAAATCGATTATCTTCAGTAAATATTGCTCATTTGCTGTGTTTCCTGAAATGAAAAGTAAAGGCAAAGTACTTACTAAACCACTCTATCTACATGTCCGGGTTCCTATGAATGAGAAAGAGTGCTTTCTTTTTACTTGTCTTCACAAAGGTTAGAGTCATCTTTTTGATCTTATAAAGTGTTTTCCTGATAAACTTAAAAAACTCTACAATTTTACATAGCATATTTTGGTACTTGTGATAGGAGTTTGAAGTCCTTGATTTAAATAGTTACTGAAACTGGAGAAAAAAGATCATTGTATTAGCTGGTCGAAGTAGAAAGTATGGGGCTTCTTTGGAGTTAGACAAGGTCATAAGGGAGGGCAAACTGCAAAAGGCGTTTTCAAAATTTAAAGGATGACTATGGTCGGTCAAGCATAAAAACACAGGCTTCCCTTCCTATACAAAGCACAGCTAAAGCACATATTTCCCAGCTGAAAACTCTGCTACAGGTCTATGATCTTGTCAGGTCTCGTAAGCCCAAGTGAATCAGGCACTGGGAATGTGTGAATCAAGATGCTCTGGGGAAGCTAAAATATTTAGAGGGAAGAGAGCCATCAACTGCATTTCCGATCCTCCTCCTGATCAGAACCAAACCGATGCCCTGTTGACATGTTAGCATCCGTGGTGCTGGATGCGTAGCTCCTGGAGATGCTACACTACACTGTGCTGTAAAACCAAGGCTGGGTCAGCCTCTCACAAGACCTTGTGCAATAATTTAAAAAGTTAACATCATCTTTGAGGCAAAAGTGCAAAGCAGACTATTGGATACATAACAGAGTAGTTACTGTGCTTTAATTCATTACCTCCCACACGAGCCAAGCTGCAGTAACAAACTCTCCAGCCATTCCTACTCCACGCCAAACCTGAGCTGAACCATCTTAGTGGGAAGGTCAGTGCTCAGCTCATGGATACTACCTCCTTTCTGTCATGCTTGTGAGTCCTAGTGGTGGTGGTCTAGTCTGCCAGTTAAGACATATCTTGTAGTCTTTCTAAGGTGTTTCTCTCTGTCCCTTCCTCAAACCCGAGCCACATATCATCACAAAAACAACTGCATTTCAGAGATGGATGTTCCTTAGGCACAAGGACTCCCAGGTTCATAGGGGACTAAAAATAGGTCTCCTCAGGTCCTTACAGGCAGCTGGGCCTCCCCACTAAGTCTGGCTCAGCCAGTGCTGGTTTAGTGGGGACTTGTCCCCAGAGAAGGCAGCACTGGTGCTTCTCCAGCTACCATGTTCCAGTGTTTCACTGCACGTAGAAACAGAGATGGGGTAGCAGCATCCCCAAAATTACCTGTGGGGACACCTGGTTCCCCACGGAGAAACAGGAGGAAAGATTGGCCAGGGCTGAAAATAATGATCTAATTACTTTACGGATTAAAGGATTTTCTGAGGCCAACCATTAGATGTTAATAAGGATCACCTGGTGAAGAGGTGAAGGGATATAAGGATCGCCTGGACAATACCCAAGAAAAAAAATGTTGTGGAGCCTGATGGGTTGTTTGCTCTATGCCTTCCCTCACAGCTTCCCCACTCAGGGGAGGCCTCAGCACAGCTGGGGCTGCTGAACAGGGTCACAAGGCCGTGTCCTTCCTTGGTGTCATTCCTGCCTCCAGGGTGGCCTGGTGGGTGGCCTCTACCCATCTACTCCATGTGCCTTATTGCACGTTGGAATCCTCAAAGATCATAGTGGCTTTAGGAAACTTATTACTATTTGTTACATAATCTGCTAAAAAAGAGACGTGGAGGAATTGTGCTCAGCCCTAATTACAGCAACCCAGCTGCACCACAGCGATCGGCTGGAGCCGGATTCAACAAAATCTCCACGCGGCTCCCACGCAGAGCCCTGCGCGAAGCCGCTTCTCCCGCAGGGCTCCCACCCGAGCGAGGGGCTGAGGTTTCCCCGTCGCCTCTCGCGCGCCAACTTCCCGCCTCGCCGCGGCGGCTCCGCGGGCCCTGGCGGCCCCTGGCGGGGAGCGGCGGGGCGGGAGGCGGCTCCCGC
>JAWLRI010000629.1:3192846-3225667 GCA_034781795.1 Crypturellus tataupa
GGATGATCAGGGGCCTGGAACATCTGCCCTATGAGGAGAGGCTGAGGGAGCTGGGCCTGTTCAGCCTGGAGAAGAGGGCTGAGAGGGGATCTAATTAGTGTCTATAAGTACATCAAGGGAGGCAGTGAGGAGGATGGCGCTGGCCTCTTCACTGGTGGTCACTGACAGAACAAGAGGAAATGGCCACCAACTGAAGCATAAAAAGTTCCACAGGAACTTAAGGAAGAACTTCTTGACAATGAGGGTGACAGAGCACTGGAACGGGCTGCCAAGAGAGGTTGTGGAGTCTCCTTCTCTGGAGATCTTCAAGATCTGCTTGGATGCTGCCCTGTGCCATGTGCCCTAGGTGGCCCTGCATGTGCAGGGGGGTTGGACTGGATGACCTCTAGAGGTCCCTTCCAGCCTTGGGCATTCTATGATTCTATTCTATTATATAACCTTTATCCTTTGGTCCTGTCATGGGATAATACAAATTCTCTTACAGACCTATATTAGGTCAAATGACTTCACCGATTATATACAGTGTAACAGGTAGGCTTATTTTGTAGATGTTTGCATAGGACTATAGTTGTGTTTTGGCCTTTTCCTTCTTTTCCTGGCTCAAATCCAGGTTGTGAAACTGTAAGAACAGTTTTAGTGCTTTAAATAAAAGGTAGCAGTGAATCTTACTGGAGGAATAAAAAAGGCTTGTCTGCTTGTAGTCTACTGCAAAAGGGCTCAGACTGATGGCTCAGTGGGTTTATTAGTTCATAAAGAATTATGAATTTAATTGGAGGTCATTTCTGGAATGTTTGTCTGCAATGTAGGGAGAGTGGTGCTAAGTACATACAGCCACGAAGAGTACATTAGAGGCTAAAAGAAAATAGCATCTTCTGTGGGCTGGAACTTGTTGCTGCTTTCTTGTTAGACACCGTGGAAAAGGATTTTTCTTCTCTGCAAGTAAAAGGTAGAGAGAGGAATAAATAAGAAAAATAAAAGCTTTTGGTTAATAAAGATTCAATATTTTTCATTAAGGAATGAGAATATTCTGAAGTTATCTTTTAAACTTGTTCTAAAATAATTCATGGTTGCAGAAAAAAGATTATAACTGGGATGAAAAAAGAAATAAAACTACTGAACCTCATAGATTTGTATCTATGTTTTTACATTATTTTTTCCCCCAACAGGAGTAAATTGCATGCTGTCCTTATGGTTTTCCCACAAATATTTCTTTTGTGCTATAACATTTTGGATAAAGATGTTCTTAATATTTCACAAACAAATTAACTTCCATCCCTAATATTCTGCTTCCATGGTTTTCCAAATCTTTGCCAACCACACATTTCCTAATTTGAGTTTCTTTCCCAAGCCCACAAATTGATTTTCTATAGTCCTTTTAGGTTTTCTTCACAGAAGTAGCTTTCAGTGAATGTGACCTCTGTGTTTGCATGCTGGCTGCAAATTCCTTCCAGACAGTTTGCATCAAGCTCACTTTTATCATGAAGTCAGAGTCTTGATAGATGGGAAGAATAAGTGTTGCAGGCTTTTGTTGGCTAACAAGTCTAGCAGTTCTTTACTTTTCTCTTTATAGCCGTAGTTCAACTATGATCACCTTTGCAAGCAAGAATCATAGAATGCTTAAGGTTGGAAGGGACCTCTAGAGATCATCAGCTTCAGCTTAGGAATACCCAAGAGTCCACTACTAAGTGGAAGAAAATTATGTGGAAATTTTAGTTTTCTCAGTGTTTTTAGATTTATTATCTTATGATGACTAAACTTCCTGCCTGAAGACTTTAGTATCATAGATACCCAAATAACAGTAATCTACAAATTGTGCAAAATGAAAATTATCTTCTGCTGTTTCATTACCCACTGTCAACATGTAAAATATATCTTAAAATACAGTCATCTGCTAGTGGCAAGTTAACCAAACAAGCTCATGTCTGAATTCTTGCTGTAGATCCATGTGCAATAGCCCCCTATTGCAGTTGGGGATGAGAAAGGGGTTATGGGGGAAAGGAGGAGCAGCTGCCTGGGTTATCTGCAGTGTGTTCCCTCTCCTCAGGAGAGGACTGGAAGGAAGCAGGAGACTCTTCTATTTTAAAAATAATTTAAAATGTGCAGTATCTAGTGGTTTTATTCTGTAGTAACCATGAAATGGTTCATTTCTGTTATATGGTGCACTGGAATGTTCAAGCTAATCAGGCATACTAATTGACTGAACATCTGTAACTGCTTTATCATAGTCTCCAATGGGTATTATTCTGTCTGCTAAGTATTTTTGCTGTTATAATCTACTTCTGGGGTTAATATCTCTGCTACTGATAATTTAATTTGGCTGAAATGCAGTATTCAAGGTCTTGGGCAATACTTCAGTGTTTGTTGAAAAAATGCCTAAAAATACTTGAGCATTTTGTTTTCTAATTTTTATTTATCTACTAAAGTTCAGTTCTACATTGAAATTGGTGGGTTCTTTTTAAATATCTACAGTCTGGAAGTGATCTAGATAAAATAAAAGCTAGTAAGATTATATGAAATGTATTTTTACTTCTTGGACATTTTCTTTTTTGACTATATATTTTAAGTATTGAGGTCATTTTGCCACTCTTGGTATCTGACTTTGTGGAACTTTTTATTGTCTCTGCTTAATTTTAGAACAAAATATGCTTCACTGCGTAGAAGCTGTAGGAAAAAAACTGTTGCTTCCTATGCTGTAGTTTGTGGAGGAGGATTGGTCCAGCTGCCCTTTTGGAGACTTGTGCCCTAAACTGATAGATCTCTTCTTAGGCTTGTTTCCCATTATCCCTAACCATGCAGGGCTGTTGTTTGATATGGATCGGTCCCTGTGAGCGACTTCGAGCTGTTCAGGGGACCAGTGTTGCACAGAGGTTCACAGGCCCTGAAGACCATGTGAAGGATGTGCTGAACTTCAGAGGGCTTCCAGAGCGCTGCCTGTTGGCTTCCTTGGGCTGACCGCTCCTTTCACAAAGTCCATCCAGAATCCTTATCACGTTTTCAATGTCAGCATACCCCTGATTACAATATAAACATGAAATGTGTGCTAGTTGTTAGTTTGTGACACCCTTTACCCTTGTTTAGAGTAGCTGGACTGTAAATATTGAAAGGCTGCAGAAAATAATAAAAAGGATTCCCTTTATCCACCCTCTGCTTATCTGTGAGGCAGAAAGCAAAACTGCTGGGTTTGTTTTATGTCTGCTTGCTTTTAGATCATCTTTGCTTTCTAAATTTAATTGGATGGAAAGAACTTTCCTCACAGCTTGTGAGCTGTGTCTCACAAGCAAGTGTGCATTAGTTTTAGATTAACTGTTGTATAGCCGGTTTCCCTGTTGCATAAACAAGGACAGTCGCAGAGTGTAAGTTCTGTATGGAATTTTTGAAATTTGAGTTACAGTTTCAGAAAAGGCAAAAATAGTATAAATATCACTATAGAAAATATGAAAATATTACTTTTTTTGTAATTTTTCATTTGATTTTGTTTTATTTTGTGCCACGTGCTCTCTACTTTCTGGGAAGATGAGTCTAGGGAAATCCAGATGACATTATCCTGTGGGATGGAGTGTGGAGATCCTAGAAAGAGTCTCTGCTACTGAGGCACAGACAGCTGAGAGTTGTAAAATTCCTTCCTACCCCATAATGATCTTCCCTGTGTATTTTACCATATCACCATGTCATACTGTGCTATCTTTTCTTAGCATTTTTGGGGGTGAATGTTTTTCTCTGTGTGTACGTGGACTTTGTCCTAAAATCAGATGTTGTCTGCAACTTTATTTTTGTTCCTTGAATATTGTATAATATTTTAGGAGCTGGTATTTGTTAAGAAAGCATGTAAGGAAAGAGTAGAGAAAGAAACAGCATGGAAAGAGAAGGAACCAATGAAGAAAATGTTGGAAGCAATCCCCTGTTAGAATTAATTTCTTATGTATATTCATGTGCAGATGTGTCTGAGGATCCATTCACATGGATACCATAGAATTAGTAATGATACCATAGAATTAGTAATGTAATATATTTGTTTAGGTTTTTTTTTTTTTTTTTTTTTTTTTTTAAGTGACAAAGCCGGAATAAATCCTCCCCTCAACAGTCTAATCTCTGGAACAGTGCAGGGAAGTCTGTCCTTTCTTGCTTCGAATAATTTGGCAAAAAGAGCCTGGATTGGTGTGGGTTTTGTGTTGGTGCTTTATTTATTTATTTGGTTGTAAGGCTTGAATGTGCAATTCTCTGTTTTCTAAATTTCATGGTTGAAATTAAATGGAAGTGACTGTGTTTCAGTGGCTGGGATTATAGGCCTGTTACAAGAGTAGGATGAGGATTATTGCTTCTCCTATGCTATGAACCATTGTCATTTTGCTTGGTGTACTTCTGTGGGAGTAATGTGAGGGAGAATGGCAGAATAGCACATTTTTGGTTGTTGTGTGTTGTTTTTGTTTGTTTGTTTTGTTTTCAAAAAGCTATTTGAAGTAGCTGGTATTACTGTGGGCAGTAGAATTACTAGAAACTCAGTGTTTTAAAATTTTGATGATGGGAGTTCTACTGACAAATTGCTTTATGTAATCCCTCTGGCCAGGTCATTTAAACCTCCCAACTGGAATTCTAAAGGATCTTTGGCCAGGCAAGGCAGTGCCCTGCAGGAAGTGGAGGTTAGTGCGACCTGGGACATGGAGATGTGCGAATGAGCTTCCTTCTGGCCAGGAAATATTGCAGTGATGTTATATATGCAAAGGAAAATGATACATTATATTTTGGTAACCTTGTAGGAAAGGGAGCTTTTGAAATTACAATTTATAGGGGATGGAACCTAACCTGTTTTGAAACAAAACCAGAGAAATGGCAAACTTTGCTCTCCATATACCTCTATGGCAAAGAGGGAGGCCTAATAAAAGTAATTCAAAGAACCTAATGGGCAAGGATCAGTCTTATCAGAGACTGAAACACCAACTCATTGACAGCATCCTCTGCCATCCTGAGGCTTGCTGAGCTAAAGATTGCCACAGACTGTCAGTCTTTTGAAGATGGTAAGCAAAATGTGCACAGTACGTTCATCAGAGTTACAGAAATAGAAATCAAGTAGTCAGGTCACTTCTGTTCACCTGCGGTGCAGGTCCTTAGGGTGTAGTTCGTCCAGTTTCATGTTTGATTTTTGCAGGAACTTCATCACAGTTTTATAGTCCTGCACTATTTTTTGAAATTATTCGTTACATCCGATCCTCAGGGGTCAAAGAATTTCTCACCTCTGGTGAAGTACCTGTCGTGGGATGCTAGTTTATAGGTGATGACCTATATGTGATATCAAAAGGGTTTCTGAAATTGGTAAGCTACCTGGGGAAAGCCTCTGGCATACAAATGATAGCAATAGGAGCCTGAAAATAAGTAAGCTCTGAGAGGAGTGGATGGGAGATGGGGTGCCTCTTCCCTGTCCCCCCACCTTCCCCCACCTCAGTCACTTCAGTAAGACTTTTTGAAGTTGGCCCTTGATTTGAAAGATTCGAAGGAAAAAGGAGTTAAGAGATAGAGCACAAGTCATTGCCAGTGCAATTTTAACATGACAGACAATTAATCTTAGCTGTCTGAAATGCAAGAGTTATTGCCGAGATTGAAGCATGTATTTCAGGAAGGTATTTAGTAATCTACTGAAGTATAGAGGAATGCATCAGTATCACAATAATAAACTGAGGTATCTAAAATAACTAACAAGCTGGCCTTAGAAGATGACTGGTAAATAAGAATAGAATTTCAAAAGTGTTATTCCTTGATTCTTTTCGCTATAACTTCACTCCTTTTGTTGACGTGGAATAATTTCCTTTGCAAAGTGTTAATTAAGTGATAGCATTCCATGATGGTTATTAGATCCTACGTGGGGGGGGGGGGAGGAACCTGAATGATGATTTGCTTAAGACCCATAGGCATAATTGGAGTGGATCTTAGTGTTGTGCTAAGTAGAGTTACTAAGTAGAAATATTCCATGAAGTTGTTTGTAGAGAGATTAGTATGCAGTGAGGGTGAGCATTCAGTTGCTATAGTCATTGCTTGTTTCCTTTGGAAAAGGAGGTATTAAAATAAGCATAGGAATCTAGGAGATACTGTATGAACCACCCATGTGGTCATTAGAACAGCAGGCTCCCGTTACAAGAGTTAGACCAAATGCCAGGGATGTAATAGGTATATGAGGGGACTATAAATGAGAGACTCAATAAATGCACTAAGATAAGAGGTGTTGTAATAAAAGATCCCAAAAGTGTTCAGAGAGTTTTATTTAAGTTTTTGTAAATAAATTTTCTTAAAAACTTTTATGACTTTTCTGACTAATTCTCTGGTAGTGATAAACTAGAAATAATTTTACTCTTCCGTAGTAATTTTTAATACTGAAGTTCCTCTAAAACTTTCCTCCTCTCTTTGTGTTTACAATCTGACTTCATTGAGATGATGTGTCTATTGTTGGTATTCCTGTAGGGATAGGAAGGCTGGATAAGAGCCACAGGGCAGCCTCAAAACTGCTACCTGCAAAGGCTGCTTACTAATGATTGATGCTACCGTGTGATTGTGGAACAAAGATCAAATGAGACCCCAAAGGAGCCAGAGCAACCATGGTTTTCCTTGGAGCACCATTTTAAACTTTTTTTTTTTTTTTTTTTTTTTTTTTAAACAAGCCATTGCATGGTTGTATGTGTATTTGCTTTTTCTTGCTTGTATTCTTTGTTATGCTGCTTAACTTCTAACTGGTTAATTATTCTCTGCTACATTTCAGATGTATTGGAACTATTTGCATTTCTTTCAGGAGGATATTGCCAGTGCTGGTTGTCTAGTACAGTATTCAAAAAATGCACTGTAGTTTGTTGCAAAGCCTTTCTACTCTCTGACATTAATGTGGTTACCCTTATTAGTTAACTTTATCTGTAGGTTTGCATGCTTGCAGATGGATAATGTGAAAGGGAAATAGTGAAAAATTGGTTGGATAAAAATCACTAAAACAACTGAGTAGACTGGATTCTCTAAAGCTGTCTATGCAACTCTTGAGCAGTGGCCCAGCAATGAAGTGGCTGAAGACCAAGTTAGCTTCAGCAGTGAGGAGGAAGATCTCTTTGCAGTGATGAAAACAGTTATGGTGTAAAATAAAGATGCTGGGAGGGAAAAAATCTTTGACTAGCAGGACCTAGCTGGCAAATGCTCTCACCTATAGAAATATTCCACTTTTCCCAGAATAGAAATATATCAGACACTGAAACTTGGGGTGTGAACTCCAGACCCTTAGTTGCATCTGCATCCAAAGAAAGGTTAACTGTGGCATTGCACAGATCTGTGTTGACTTGGTATGTTCACATACATTTTGCACTTTGTACTTGAATTTGTTGCTATGGAGACTGATCCTAGAGAGCTGGGCTATCTTGCTCCTGAAACAGAGTCAAGAGATAAGGAGTTAATACAGAAGGGCTAGCTTGATCCTCTTTTAAAAGGAAAAAAAAGTTGCTTGTACAGTGTTTTTAATTTTGTATTTCTTAGGCTTTTTCAGAATCCTAGGATCTTAGCATCTTCTGAAATACAGTTTTCTCTGAACAAATGTGATTGCAACACATTTGCTTTTCCAAAGAGAGAATAGTTCCTTTTCATCATGGAATTTTTTACTTTCAGTCTTAGAATATGAACAAAAAGACTCATAATTTATCAAGATCAACTTCTAGTAACTCCTTACCTTAGCAAAGATATGGTGACCTCTAGTGTCAGTACCTCAATTTATTTACTGTTTTGTAGTTTGTGATCAACATAGAAAGATTGATTCTTGGTCTCTCTAACTTTCCTGAGTTCCAGTTTCTGATTAAATTAGATTCAATGACTCTATATACAGCTCAAAATGAAAGTTTCTTGAACCAGATCAGAGTTGTGTGCAGATGCATATGTGTGCCCGCAACACGCAAAAATCCCACCTTTGGGGAGCTAATAGTTTTTACATTTGACTCTGGTAGTAAACATTCTACTTTTTTATTATTTTGTTTTAATTTCTCTCTCTTTCCCTTCCCCCATCCCGAATCTTTTTAGAAAATCTCATAGTCTCATTCTTCATTTGCTCTTTTATGTGGTCAGATAGAATATAGGTTTTGAAAAGTCAAATTTGAAGGAGAACTCAGCTGGAAACTCCTATAGGTGTGTGTTGACCTGGTGTGTTAGATAATTCATTTGGTATTTTCTTGACCCTTTGGTATGGTACAGGTGCATGTCATAATGTTAAATACCTTGATCAGTCTTGAAAGGTGAATTCATAGCATTGTATACCCCTCAGTTGTGGAAGGAGACTGGTTTTGAGAAGGGGCACTTGAGCACAAATGAAATGCCTTTAAGGAAATGCATACTAAGGGCTGGTGTGCTTTCTTGAGGAATATGCAAGTTGGACACTTTGTGGCTTGCCCTTTTCTACTTCTGTTCACTAGGCTTCACCTTGCTCTTTTTTAAATCTTCTTCCTCTTTTTTTATGGCTAGAATAATTGCTTATTTCTGTCTTTGTAGCTTTTTAATATCACATTTGTAAAATACCTCCTTCAGAAGTAATTCCTATCTTCTCATTCTCTATAGGGTTTTATTTTCTGATCAGGTGACTTGTTTGAAGCCTGAAGCCTCTAGCCTTTTCAGAAGCCGTATCTGTTGCCTGTAAGAAAAGCAGAATGCAGAACGCTGCTTTCTTTGGGAAGCACTCACTAAACACAGTGCAAACACAGCACAACAGCTCATGCTAATATAGTTACGTAGTTGTGTTGCAGTCTTGCTGTGCAGTAATTCAATTGGATAGACTATTTACAGATGATCCTACAAAAGTAATATGCAAAAATATAATAGCACTCAAGTTACACATAAATATGCAGTTATTCTAGCCACGTCTTGGTATTTCTTTGGATATGTGTTTGGAGTTCTTTTAAAACTTAATTCTTAGGATTTTAAAGGTGTTTATTTTCTTGGTGGCTGATTTCTGGCCTTTTCCTAGATTGTTCTGAAAAATAGCAAATGCAAGGTAAGCTGTCCTGGCACACCACTGCTGCAGGGTTTGGCCCTGATGGGGAGAGCTTCTGTCCTGCAGCTGGCACATAAACAGTAGCTGGGCAGAGCCTAGGCCCTCTGCTCACTTCTGCTGGGGACACTTCTGAGTAGGGGAAACCTCCTTCAGCGTTTTAGATTCCATCCACATCTTTTCAATCATGAGTACGTTTTCAATACATTATCAAACATGCCTTCCCTTGTGTAAATTGAATACAGCATGGTGTCTGCCAGTTACACAAATTAGCTTTGTCAGAACAGCAAGCCCTGAAGTGGTGAGGATGGGGCTTGTGCCTCGGGCTGGGGTTTTCTTGTTCCAGGTTCAGTGGTGCCCTCCGATAGCATTCACTAGGGGAGTGCTTTCGAGAAAGGCTTTGGAAACACAATCTCTATTTTGCTTAAAAAAATAGAAGAGAAAATAAATTCCCAAGCCTACAAATATTAAGCAGAACAGCTATGTTACCTTTCTTTTCCTGTGTGATTTCTTTGATTGAATTCAGATTTTTTTCACCCTCAAAGAAGAGTTTAATCTTACCAAACCAGTGGTTACTTCTGATAACTTTTCATAAGAAAAGTCATTGCACTTGCTTGACGTTTTCAGAAATCACTAACACTTTAGATGCTGTTGTTGCTTTTTAAACTACTTCAAATCTTTATTTGATAAGAACTGGGCATAGTCTCAACTCCTGCTTGAGACCATCTGATACAGGCAGAGTTACTTGATGGGTGAACTGATTAGGCATTCTTACATTGGCTCCCCAAATTTAATGGCTGCTTTTTTTTTAACCTTAATCTTTCTGTGCTACAAAAAAAAAATATTTGATCTGATCTCTGTGTTGCAGGGCATTAATTTGCTTTGCTACCTTCCTTTTGGAGAAAGTACTTGTTGTGGAAGTGACATATAAAAACATAAAGGTGATGTTAATCTTAAAAAGACTTGACACTTTTTTTTTTTTAAGCACCACTTGGACAAATTTTCTGCCTTCTGACATCTTTGTCAAACAGAACATATTACTCCCGTGATTCAGAATGAACACAGAGCTTAGAGTTGTATTTTTTTTTTTCTTTGGGAAGTAAGGGAACTGCTTTATGCTCTCCCATATTTATTTTATTTATTTATTTTAGGTGCTACGTCTTCCTCTTTAGATTTCTACAATGCAGTTGTGCATACTGAACACAATTCCAGTATGATAAACAAAAAGACTGGGAAAGTATAGACATGTTTTTAATTAAATCAATTATTGCACATGTTCAGATTGCTGTTTGAGTAGTGTATACAAAGGAAGTGGAATCCAAGTTGTTTTTTTAACAAAAGTGGATACAGAAGAATAATAGTATTTTTTTTCTTTTTTTTAAGTACTTTTTCAAAGTTAATGTGTTGCACTTCTAACTGTTGTCCTTTGGGACAATTGTGCCTCTTGTACTTTCTCACCTTTTCCTTGCCTATTTCATGAAAATAAGTATCGCAGATTGGGAGTGCTAGTTAACCATAAAATGAAGCTGGCCATCAGCTGTGCTCCTACTGAATTATATAATCTCTAACACATGGCTCTGCACATGAAATGTTATGGGTACTCAGGTGCTCTCCAGGGTTCAAAGAAAAAAGAGGAATTTCAAGAGATCTCTCTTTTTTTTTTTTTTTTTTTTTTAATCTTACTGTGAATCCTCTCTTGATTGCTGTGTATCTGTTTTTAACAGGTTAAACCTTTCTGCTGGAAGACTAAGTGTACAATTCATCTGTGTGTGAACCAAAATTACTGAATTCTGGGAAATGAAGATGCTGCTGCTGTGGAAACAGTTGTTCCTGCTATCCTTTGTTGTCTGTTTTGGAGGTAAAAATATGTGATGCTCTCTAATTTCTGGTTCAGAATTACACATAAGTCTTCAAATTCCAGATTTGAATTACATTTAAAGACTGTCCATATTTCAAAATGTAAATGTGCTAAGTTATTCAGAAGATAAGCATGACCTAGTAGGGTCACTAGGGATGGCTGTTGCAGCTTTTGTCAAAACTATTTATTTTGAAGTGAATTTATTCATGAGGAATAGCACTGCATTGTCTTTGTATCAATTCAGCAGTTCAGAGCTATGCTTTTTCTTCTGTCACATAGAGCTGAGCTAATTCTCAGTGTTTGAAACTTGTGATGCCTAACAAATTCAAACACCTGTCTTAAATAAAAACCAAATCCCAGGAGAATTTAAATTCTCTCTTCTGCAGTACAATTTTCTGGTTTATGAACTGCCTTCAAAAACTTAACTTGTAGCTTCTGACATTAAAATAACAATAAGAAATGTGCACATAATTTAAAACTGAGGCATTTTGTTTTTCTTCTCCTTGAAAGTGATGGGGGCAAAGCAGCCTTTAAGTGATTTTTTTTTTTTTTTTTTTTTTCGTTTCCTCCTCGGTGTGTGTGTGTGTGTTGTGTGTGTGTGTTGGGTTGAGAGTAGATACTGTCTTTCTGCTGATTCTGTTTTCCCTAGCCCTGGTCAGTCCTGCTGAATCCTCAAGCCATGTAAAAGTCTGATTCTCTCTCAGCCCATGGGAAACCCAAAACAGTAAAGGAGGGCATGGCAGGGGGTTACCCTCCTTCAAGAGGGTTATAGGGGGTGGTGTCTTGTGGTGGTCTCGGCAACATTCTTGTACTTCTTGCTCTTCTGCTTTAGCAGTAAAGGTAAGCAACAGTAAATAAATCCTAGAGAAGAGGGGAAGTTTTGAACATCCTGTTAGCTGAAAAGCAGGAGTGTACTTGGGCTGTACATATGGAAATATTTCAAGCAGAAAAGTGTGTGTGTATATATATGTTTTTGTGTGCAGTAGATCACTTGGTTACTGGTATCATGCATATTATGAATGCATGATGATGTGATATGAATGCAGAATTTTTTTTTTTTTAATAGTCGTGGTTGTAGTGGATGGCTATTTATACTTTGAAATCAGTAAAGTCATCTTAATCCTTTTTTTTACTCTCTTTCCTATAAACTCTTCAGTGTCTTGTATAACCTTATCTTCCTGCATCTTTTAGTAACATTTATACAACTTAAATCTTAACCATTGAATCATAACAAATTTATAAGGTATGAGTACTTTAAGAAGGGAAGGCTGGAAAACTGTATTACATTTGGCAATAACATGGACTAAATATGTAACGGATATGCCATTGTGGATAATGGCAGGCAGATATTTTTAATCACAGAGCACGTGGCATCTACATCAAACTGTTGAATTAAAAACTTACTCAATAGAACATACTTTTGGGGCAGTAGATGAGGTAAGATTCAGACCTAGGAGGATAAGTTAACTCTTACAGTCCCTTAGTATAGGGAATCTTCAGGTATTGTTGATGCTGCTGCTTGTGTTGATGCTTGTGCACCAGTAAAGTGCTGAGAACTGCAGGCATAACCAGCTGGAGACTTGAAAAGGAGTGCTTACAAATATGCTTGGACTGTGAGCTTTCCTCAGATCACCTGGACCTTGGTAGAGGTTCACTTGAAATCCATGATCTCCTCTTAAAGGGCTGAAAGAGAAATCTATGTATGTTATTCATTTGTTGTATTTTCTTCTCCATCTTTTAGTCTGTCTTACATTTTTATTTCATGCGATCTATAAAAGCAACCTAGATCAAACCAAGTTTTGGTGTTTTTGACTACTTAGGAAAAATTGTAATCTTGGATTCCAGATGAATGGGAAGATTCCTTCCTTCCTGAAGTTAACATGGATTCCTTCCATGTTAACTTCAGACAGACCAATTGGTTTCTGATAAAGAATCTGCAGTTCTATGCAAATAAAACTGATTCACGCCTTTGAAACTGTGTATTAAGGAAAGCTTATATTAAATATTGTGGAGTTTGAAAAATGATAGCTGAAGTAATAGAAAAATGTTTGATATTCAACTAATTATTCAACTAATAGAATACTTTGCAGTGATAATTTCATTAAAAATGATCAAGTTGCTAATGTTTTGGAGTACAAGTGATTCTGGCTTCTTAAACTCTATCCTTTTTCCCCATTCATCTTCCTAGCCCTTTGTCTGTTTCAGTTCATGTCATTTAAGCCAGACCATATCTCAAATACCAGTTCAGTAGCAATGGGAAGTTGGGAGGTTGGAGAAGCCAAGCAGAAAGCTATTTATTTACATTGTCAAGAGCCAGATGATTTGGTAAGAGAAGGAATACTTGACCACGTATTGATATGAGACTTAATGTTGCTGGATTACTGTCCTTGAGATTGTTGTTTGTAGTTATAGATATCAAATTATTTCAGTATCGGATTTCTGAGCTCACTGCAAATACATTCCATCATATGCTGCCTATATTTATGCTTCTGTGTTAAATACATTGACTAGATACTTAAACCATTTTCTTCAGTTTTACCACAGACTAGTGGATAGGAGGTTTTGACTTCTAGTCATAATTTTATAGAGGCATTTATATTATAATATAAATATTATTTATACTATATTTATATTATATTTTATTATGTGTTTTTGGTAGAACTTACTAAAGAAAGCCATGGAATGTAATGTTTTCAATTATACCTTTTGGAGAAAAGCTTAAATACATCACCCTGTTAGGTTTTTTTGAACTTGCACTTGAAATATTGCTTGTTATTGAGAAATACTTAAAAGTATTCTGAGAAATCTGAATTACTTTGAAATGCTGAAGTATCTGGCTGCCTCCTACTTGGGCTCATTCTGCCCCAGAGTTGTAAGGTTTTGAGTATAGGGTATGGAACCACCTAAACAGGATGCAGCATATACTGTTTTTAATGTTGAGAGAACCAGTTTAAGTGTTTGCACTTAATACATGATGTTTTGTGTGTGTTGTGTGGTACATTGTTTTCTTTTGTTTGTTTTCTTTCACTCTGAATTTTACTGTTGTCATACAGAAGTAAAAACACAAAAACAAACCCTTAGGCGTGTGATAAAGACTCTTGGCATTGGAGTCCTTTGAAGGAGCAGAAGGGGATCCTGCTAAAAACTGAAACATAGGTGTGTTTTTAATATTCCGGATCCAGTAAGATGAATGAGAGGAAGGAATGTTATTCCTGTTTATTCTATCCTCCAGGTGTGAAGGGAAACAGACTTGAGTGTTAGTCAAATTCTTACTATTCAGTAGTTGATATGGGAACCTTTCTCCTGTGCTGAGTTGCCAGATGCACTAGACATTTCTAAAACTGATGTGAAAATATATGTCCAGATAGCAGAATAACTGCAGTCCTAAACATGTAATTCTTAAGAGTATGCTTCTTGGATATGCCAGAATTCCAATAATACCCTCCCCTGTGCAAAACAGACATTTTCTTTTAGTGGACTGCTATAGGAAATGTATATATCTTAAATTTTATAGATATAAAAAGTATATAAATTGATATTGCTATAATTTTGATCTATTTTCTAATGGGGAGTTTCCATATGAGTGAAAATTGATTTGTGAAAAAATAAATAGCTGTCATCACTTATGTAAGATTGTGGCATTCCTCTTGTTAAATTCCGTTTTTGTTAAGAATTAAGCTGCTTGGACAGATTCATTCTGTATTTTAATGCATAATTTTTACACATTAATGGTAATACACTTTTTGTACTCTATATATGTATAGTCATAATGTCATATGCATCTATGCCAGTAGTGACTTTATCAGAGACTTTTTATGTTGGAGCACTTCTGTTTTGCCAGCAGATATATTGATATAATAAACATTGCTATTAGGTACCAAATGAGGGACCCATTTCAGCTTTTCTGTCAGTCCTCTGGTGTTGCAAGAGCTTTATACAAATCGGATAACACAATGCAGGTCTGCTACCGTAAATTTAAAAATACACTGCTTCTAGGTATTCTTCTGCCTTTAAAACCAGCCTTCTATCAAGCTTAATAAACTTCTTCCTTTCCCCAAAATTTGGACACTGGAGCTCTGGGAGCTAAAAAACTTGTCCTTTTGTTATAAAGTGGGTTCACTTTTTGCTATGAACCAGTGTAAATCTTGTCTCAGGTTCCCTACAGCAATGGTTGTTTTTAATACTGCTATAGTATTCTTGTGCGTTGCAAGCTTTACTGTGTTTTGGGCTTAGCAATGGTGCACACTGATTTCCATAAATGCTTACTGTTATTCTGTCAGTATATCACCAAGAAGGTTAATGGCAGCGGATGATGATGACACTGCCTTTACTTTAAGTGAAGTGAGAAAATAAACAGGACTTCCTTTGTCATGATCCTCTCTCTATTAGCTGTAAACCTGACAAAGACTATTACTGACTTGCTGGAACTTCACTAAATTCGCTGGACTTACTGGAATTGAAGTTTAGATGGTGATCATATTCTATCATCTAAAACATTTAATTCCTTAAGTGTAGAGAGTGTGGTGGCACTATAAACCTCTTTCCAAAGACAAACCTTAAAAACTGCCTCATCCAGTTCTGCTCTGTGTTCCAAAACGGAGAAAACCTCCTTTCCTAGGAGGAGAGGAGCAGCTTCTAGAAGAAGAGGAATAGAAAGCTACTTCTCACTGTACTGTTTCATATTAAAGCTGAATCCTTGCTTGCAAAGCCCATGTCAACATGACAAATGCTTTTTTTATCTTCATTAATTAACCTTCTCTCAGTATTTATGACATCTGAATAGAGTAGTTTTGGTTATTGGCGATTTTAATTTTAAGTGTTTTATTCTGCAATAAAATGTTGTTATTGCAAATATTACTGTGCATAAAGGCTATATATCTGCTTTTGCACAGTTCTTCTCTCTAGAGCAACTAGAAGTGCTGTAAAATATAACAGGAAATTGCATTATATTTTTCTCTTAAAGTTTATAGAATGAGGGATGCATTTAATAGTAGCCTCTAAAAACAATCATTTATCAAATATCCTGGTTATTGATTTGAATAAGAATGGTGATAAATCCCTGTGCCCTGAGACTTCTGTCTGCAGAATTTCATGGTGAGTCGTCTAGAACATTGTCAGAAAATTATACTGTATCTGTTTATTCCTTGTATTATTTCAGTCTCCTGCCTCAAACACCTCAGATAAAGTAGCTTTTGGGGTAAGACAAGAGCTTATGCAAAGCTGCTTCTTGGGTTGCATGGTCCAACCTTGGCCATTCTGAGTTTTGGAACAGTCTGGTTTAGAGCAATGCAGACTTTAGAACTTCTTGCAGGGTATTTCCTGCCATCCTTAACAGTAGGTGACTTGGGGTTGGGAGAAGTAGAGACTAGGAGCTGACTCTTGAGACTGTATCATGCATCCATCTTTTCTCTTAAAGCATCATCTTCTTTCTTCTTCCCTAATCCCAAGCAGCACCTCTTAGTCATGCTTATTTACTCAGGCACTTGCTGCTGGAGAGAAAGTTAGAGAACTTGACTGCACTTGCCTTATGAACAGCCGTCCTTTTGTTTCTTCCACCTTTTGATAGCAAGCTAGACAGAAACATCCCAGGCCTGCTGTCAAAAAAAAAAAAATAAAAAAAAAATACTACCTTCTGAAATAATTGATCACACTACCTTCTGAAGTATCATTGGCTGTTGTTGAAGGAAAAAAAGATAACCCAGATAGGAGGAGCAATCTCACCTAGTGTATGATTAATTCCTGGACTTTTTGGCAGTACCTTTAATTTTCCATTTCTTACTTGAAAATATATCTAGCAGTGTTCATCTGTTCATGAAGTCTGGAGATCAGCAGATGAGCTGTATGTGTGGCTATGCCATGATGGAGGCCATAGAGAAGGCAAGGTGATGTAAAAAGTCTTTGGTTCTGCTGTTGCACACCTGTACCAGCCAAGTGGGAAGCTCAAGGTACTGAAAAAGAAAATATGGTTGTGAAGGAGGGTTGAAAAGTGAATGAGATTATGTTGAGGATGAAATCTAAAGCTCAATGGCTAAACTATTCAGAGACTGCAGAACTGAGAATAAATATACTTTATTTTAAATCTCTCCTGGAAGAAACTCTGTTCTTGTTTCTTTGTTGATCTTGAAGCATTTATTTTGAATGTAATTGACTTAAGCAGATGTTTGCCTCTTGGACAAAAGCCTTTCTTGATTGATAGGGTTTTTTTTGTTGTTGTTGTAATTAACCTTGCAATTTCTTGTTAAACAACAACTGGGATAATCTTAGTTTTTATAGCTTTTCCAGTACAGGTTGTATATCTCTAGTGAGATTTCAGAGTTCAGTGCTTATTAGGGATTGGAACAAAACTTCCTCACTTGCTTTTTGGGGTGAGAGTGCAAAAATAGCCCAAGGTTGTGAAGCAAAAGCTTATCTCCAACCTTGCTTTTATACGTGTTTGAAAATGTAAGCAAATACAGACAGTTTTGCCTTTAAAACTTCCAAGAGTGGGCTCGATTGACTGCAGCTATGGAAAAATTAAATCTAAGTTTATGTAGACTTTACGTTAAAGACATTGAATTCTTTCCTTTTAAAAATATATTTATAAAAAGTTCACTTTAAGCATTATAATTGAATTATAATAGTAAGCAACATGTTAGAAGATATTACCTTAGCTTTTTTTTTTGCATTTCTTAAATCTTAGCATGAAATATTCTTAAAATAGAAAGAAAATGAAATCTACATAGAAGAAGTAAGTGAAGGAGAGAAAGCAGTTGTTACAAATCATAACCTTATCTGTTCAGGTGACAGTTTCAATCCCATTTGAGTTCTCCCCAGTTGTCAGCTTTTCTATGTTGGATTAAGTAACTTTTTAAAAATCTTATTCCCATGGCAACCCTATTTTTTAATTCATGTAAATCTGCTTGTCTTATTATTCATGTGCAGTCTTTGAAAGATAACGTGAAAAAGATGAGTATGGTGAGGAGGGAATAGACTTTCTGGCATAGATAATAAAGGAAAGAATATTTGGATTACATGACAAAACTATTTTTATCCATGTAAAAACAAATTATTAGTTCTTCATGAGAGTCAAACCTTCCCTCTGCTTTGGTAGTTCAGAAGGTTTCAGGATTGGCATATCCACAGGCCAAAACCAAATTCTTCTGAACAGGGAGGATCTCAGAGTTTTCTATATCACAGGGACATGGCCTCAAATCAGAATGCAAGTATGCATACACAGAATTCCTCACATAATTTGTTACTTGAATATACTTTTATTTTTAAGGTATTGAATGAGGTGGCTAAAGCCTTCTCATGTTGAATATTTCACTTAATTGGGCTTCCCTAATATAAATTTCTAAACTGGAGAACCATGGAAAGTAGTGTTACATTAATTGACCTGGATCAAACCTTTTAATAAAGGCTCATGTTTTCAACCTTACAGCGGTGGGTGAGGAATGAGCTGTTTATGCAATGTAACTTGTTAGCTCACTTGGGCTTCACAGGCTTTCCTACTCAGTCTCCCTTAGTTACATATCTCTAAGTGCTGAAATCTTGACAATAATTATTTTCAGTTTAAATATTAATATTCTTTGGAGTTACAGTTATCATATGAGGAGCTTGATCTAAAGCCCATTGCATCTGATAGGTGCGTTTGCTGGGAATTTAACCCTTTGAACCTCCAACTGTGGTTTGAAACTTAACAAATAAAACATTAAAAAATATTTTGGCCAATAGAAATACCTCTGCATGTTATCTGTGGCCTACTTTCATCTTTTGTGACTAAACAGCAGTATGCAGGAGCTTCTGCAAACTGAAATAAAAACTTAAATAAACTTCAAAATATTTTGAACACCTTTTACAGCAAAAAAATCTCATCTACAAAATGTTCATTCAAAAAATGGCATATAACAAATGCGTTTGCCTTCGCTATAGATGTGACTTACTGAATTATACTAAGACTAAATGAATGTATAAGTGCAGCTGCAACAAAAAACTTCAGATTTAGAAGTGGTTGAGAATCTGTTGTAAATGTCTTTACTGGGGTGCCTTTTCACTTTATATGTTACTGTGCTGTCTGATTTGTTTCTAGATGTTGATTATGAGTATAGCTACTTGCTAAATCAAGTAAATATTTAAAGTAATGGAAACTGGAGTGCTGTTGCTATTGCACTGTTCTTTTTGGTGGTTTTTGTGTTGATAATGGACTTGCATAAATGTTTTTAACAGAATACAGTAGTGAATGGTAACAGTGTAGACTGTGGATTGTATGTAATGTCATTTAATAGGCAAGGAAACTTAGGAGAAGATACACACTACCTGGTTTTTATTTTCTTCTGTTATTACCTCTCTTAGAGCCCTGTGCAGTGAAAGACTTTCATTCTCTTTTATGAAACTGTATTTTTTCAGCTATTGGCTTTTTACAAGTTGCAGTTAATAATATATTTTTGAGGCTTATGCCACCCTACATGGAAAAATGTTGTTTACACTGGAGATTAGTCTGCACATAATGCATCTGTCACTTGAAGTATCTCATCAGATACCAACAAAAAGACTTGAGATCTCGGTATGTTTTGGGGGTTTGTCCTTATGTGTTTCAGTCTATTAAACTTTCTTCAATAGTACTGAGACTGTATTTGTTCATAGAAACAGAGCAAAAGAACATATCTGTATTTTTTATTAATCTATGCAGTTGTTTGCTCAGGTGTAATCCCTTGTTCAGCCACATTTATTCACCCATGGAAGAATGTGCACATTGGTACATGATGGCGTATTAAAGGTTTACCACAGCCTGCCACAGCTGTCATCTCTTTGACCCTTCTATAAGCTAAGTCTTCCACATAATTTTGCTTTCATTCAAGTGTAATGCCATTAAAGCAGAGGCAGACAGAATGCAATTCTCTGTAGATCTTGTCTCATTCCTTTCTGTTCGGAGGAGATTAATGTGCTCAAATCATCCATGTATTTTCTTTTTCATTCTTTAATGCTGCAAGAAGAGCAAAAAAAGTGCACTGAATAATGTATTAGCAGTAGCTTTGGGGAGTAAACTGGGAAGGACTCACTAGTTGGGCAGAAAGCCCTCTTGCTTTCCCTGCCCTCTCGCTTGCTCTTCGTCTGCTGTGTTCAGACCCTTCCTAATCCTTACAAGCAGAGCTGAGTGTTTTCTCCTTTCGTGCACAGTTACCGTGACCTGTGCCATGTACTTAGCAGCCCTGCCCCCTCAGTGGAGGGGTGAACAGAGGGGTGAGTGTGGGGTGGGTGGGTGTTTTTTTTGGTTTTTTTTTTTTTTTTTTTTTTTTTTTTTTGGCCATTCATTGAAATCTTAACCAAATTAAAAAGAAAACAACACCAAGGCATCGTTCAACTTGATTCCAGCTAACTTTCTTTTCCTTCAAAGGGTAAATGGTATTATTATTTTAAATAACATTCTACAAGAGCTGGATAAAATCTTTCAAGGACTGTATTTTTCAAGGATAGTACAATGAAAGTTATGCTACTAGAATTTCAAATACTGTTTTCTTTTTTTTCCCCCCCCGATGATGATGTTTAGCTTTAGTGCTAAATGGATGTGGATATTTTTTTCTAATTGCACTTGCTGTGGAAATAAACAATTCAAAATCTACACAAAAATGTCTTAATACAATGTTAACATTTAAATATGATATAGTAGTCTCAAGCAGTTGTTGATAAAACTCCCTTCTATGTATACCCGTTTACAAATAGATACCATTAAAATGAATCAACAAGCCAAGGGAAAAAAAAAAAAAAAAACACCACTTTTATGGGCGTTTGCTTTCTAGTAGTAGTCTGTGTGGATAACCTTGTTCTGAATCTTGGAACAGCCTCCTGTGATGTGTTTTCTCAGCCAGCTCTTCTTCCTTGCCTTTTTATGCAACTATTTGAAATGAGGAACTTGTAATGACAGCAAGCAGCAGCATAACAGCTGGGATCCTGTAGGGTTGATGAGAGATCAAAAGAATGGAAAGAATGAAAGAATTTTAAAGATGATGGGCTTCCACTGGTGTCTGGGGCATTCTAGGTTAAATACATGTGTTTAAGACGGCAACTAACACATTGTCTAGTGCAGTTGCTCTTTATAAAGTTATATTCCTTGTAATTTATGGAGAATTGTGTTATTCCTAGTACTTATATAATGATTCTTCTTACTGTATGTTCTAATATTTTATCTGGCAATGAAGATAATCAAATAAGTCAATAATTTGTTGGGTTTCTTCTTACAGACTCTGGTTCTACAATTCCACTGCTTATCATGTTTTACGATGGGAATTTTTTTTTTCTTTGTTCCCTAATTGTTGTTCATGTTTTGTCAGTTGCCCTGTAGGTTCCTTACTCTTGAAGAACTGAAGGTATATATGGTTTGGTGCTTTTGGTTAGTGATATGTTATGTTAACAATTTCTTCTGTACTTCCTTATTAAACCTAAAGGTACTTCCACGCCCCCGGCACTGACTCTGGGTAAGGGTAAAACACAAGTGCCATTTCTTGTCATATCCAGGCTCTGGGTGAATGATGTCTTAGAGGCTGTTTAAAAGCTACCACGTGTCGTGGTCGTGTTTTCAGTGACAAGTAAGACACTTGAGCATACTGTGGTACTGCACACTGAATTACTTAGATTTGTTACTATATAAGATGTCAAAGTAAATCAAGTCAGAATGAATTTTCATCACAAATCATTGCATTGTGTAATGAATTTAATTTATTCCAAGTCATGCTTGCAAGGTTCTCCTCTTCTTCCACAGACAATGGAGTACCAGATAGCAATTCATTTTGAGCAGAACCAAATCCAGTTTTATCTTCTGTCTATTTACCTCTATGTTTAATTACATAACGATCACTGTTTATGCCTTTGTAAATCAAAATACAGGATTTATTTTTATTATGGAGATTAAATTACTTGTTTTTTTTGTTATTGTTGTTGGGTTTTTTTTTTTTTTTTTTTATATCTGCACTATATCTGGGTTAGAACAATGATTAATATTGAGAGGAGTTTAGTAACCAGGCTGAAGCTCTGGAAAGTATGCTAAAAAAAAGACCAAGAAAGATTCTGATTTGGTAGAGGACATGTGGGGCAGAAGTGCATGGGCAAAGGGGCAAATGAAACATTGGCCTCCGCAGCCATCAGATGTCCCCCTCGCACCCTTCAGTTGTAAGCAGACTGATACAGTTTAGTAGAGGGAGCGGTTCTCTGATGGGATAAAAGGTAATATTTGTAGTGCTTTAAATGTGGAGAATAAGCTGTGAAGTAGGGCACTTACGTCTTCCTCAGCTGAAAGTTCAGAAGGAACTGTTAAATCTTCTGTTTTGATTTCCTGCATATTACAATCCAGTTTTACTTTGTAACCCTTGTTTGAAGCTGTTATCCAGTCTATAGCAAGATTACTGCTGCTTCTAAAGAGTCCAGCTCTCTTTTAAGAGTTCACATGCTTCAGATACTCCCCTGAATGCCTTACTGCAGTGGTAACCTGCCTGACGAGCCCTGGTGGCTGTTGCAGAGACTGAGCTACTCTTGCAGACCACTGTTTTGTTTCCTCTGGTAGTTTGTATCAACTCTCCTCTAAATGATTTCTCTTACTGACTGCTGCAGATCTAGTGGTGGGATGATGCAAGTGGAAGATAAACTTGCTTACAGGGAAAACATTTTAGCTGAGATAGAGCTGTTGCATAGTGCCTAAATAAGTCTTGCGGTGTGTGTTAGAGCAACTGCAAGGATCTCTGTTCATAAGTTTTTCTTAAATGGCCTACCAGAAATATAAACCAGTTCCCAGCAAAAAACTGCAGCATGTCTTGGGTGAGAAGAAAAAAAAAAAGTCTGATATCTTCCACTGAAAATTTAATTAGAGACTGCAGAGTAATATGTTTGTGCAAGTATGCTAAATTAAGACCATATGGTGGTTACGTTGATGTTGTTTTTGTTTCATTTTTAAGGGCTACTTGTGCAGAAGATGGCAATGTAGTTTAATTGGATGATATTCATCATTTTACTTTTTCTTCAGTGTTAAATATCATTATCATGTAGAGTACACAATATTGTATCACCTGCTGATCAAGTTAGTGTTTCATTTTTGCATTTTTATGTGAACTTGCCAACTTCTTATTGCTCTATACTTACCTGACCTCTTAGAATCACATTGAATAAAATGCTTCCCTCTGCCTGTGCTTTCTGGTGGAAAGTACTAGCTGTACTTGTCAGTTTGCTGCTAGTGACATCCCAGCAAGAAATGCTCTTCACTGAGTTCTTGTCCCCTGAAATCTCCAAGGAAAGTTACTGCAGACCATCTGCTTTAGCTACTGTAAAGCAAATGAACAAATTATATTATGATTTGCTTTGATGTGCTACTGCACATCCATTAAGCTACAGCTTTAATGATGCTGTATGGTACTCTGCTAGAAATAGATTGTTTTTTCTTATCTGTTTTGTACTTCTGAGCTTGTCAATGCAGTGTAATCCTAGCTAGTAACCAAAGAGATTTATAGTCATAAGTGTTTGCAACAATTTTCCAGAATCTGTCATGTGCTGTTGGAACACCTTTGTACTCAGTATTGCAGCAGTTGTAGTGAAGCACATGAGGAGGAATGTATCATACCCTTACTTGAGAAATGTGAAATTTGGGCAGTGTAGCAGCGATTAATGTCAGTACTGTATGTACTGTTCAGTATTCTGAACTACTGCATCATGCAAATTAAAATTTTTACTTTCCCTCACCATTTCTCTGGTTTAAAACTTGGATGTAAGGTTGGCTTACTGGAAATGATCCCTACCTAAAGAAAGTATAATAGGAAAAAAAAAAAAAAATATATATATATATATATATATATGTAACGAACTATTTACGGTGTAAGGTAGAGGTTAAAAGATATGAACCCTGGGTGGTTATTTGCTCAGATGTCCTAACTGTAGCATCTCTTATTGTAAATTTTAATTCAGAAACTATCTTTTCCCTTATTTAGCTAGAAATGGTTTTAAGGTTGTAGAAAGCAATTTCAAGGTATATGTCTCTTATTCCCTCAACTGGGGCTCAGATAAAATATTAGCTAATATTCCATACAAGAAGCTTTCACTGTCTCACCTAAACTCAGCTGGGCGTGTGTTCTGCTCAGAGTGGCCAGGAGGGAAGGCAGGGTCTCATCCTCTCCCGGCACAGCATTGCTGGCTGGCGGGAGCATCATATGTGTGTCCATTTCCCATGTGCACAAATCCAGGCGGTGGTCAAGTTTAGCGCTGTGCTGAGAGCTAGCAACCCAAGAAGAGTTCAGATGTTCGAGTTTTCTTCTGTTTGGCAGTTTTCTATGCCCCTCAGAAAGGGTATTGGGCGGGATAGAAAGATGACGTATTAGTCAGCTCTCTAGCTGGACTGCATTTATTTGGGCAATAAGTAGTTGCATGTCTTTATCAAGGTGTGCAGATCTGATGACAGTTGTATAAGGGCTCTTCAGGAACAATGAAAACTCTGTACCAATGAAAACCACGCATTAACTTTTTCAGGATTTTCACATTAGTTGTATTGGAGTTAACTGTGGTTAATGGTATGCAAGGAACATTCCTTGTTTTTGCAGCACTACACAAATTCGGGCAGTTCCTTGTTGTTTTTAACTCAGGTATGACAAATATTTTCATGGCTTCAGAATGCAAGATTCCTATGCTGACTAACAATTTAGTGTATGTTTTTCTTACATGTGCAACAACAGCTGTAGTAAGACATCTGTTGATAGGATATTTTGTCATGTCTTGTATTTGCTATTTGTCATCTTTACATCTGTTACTGTCCATGTTGCCCTAATCAAAACAGTGTGGCTCTTTCACAGGTGCTCCCTACCCAGTGAGGTGCTGAAAATATTACCCATATCCTGGTAATCTTTTCTGGTCACGACCCAGCTCTATTCTATAGTATTTGTGGGAGAATGAGTTTGTTTCTTCAAAGAGGTTACCATATTTGGAAAGATGAGTGAAGTCAGTACCCCCCAAAAAAAAAAAAAAACCTCCTGTTGTCATTAGCATGTTGTCAGTTCTTCAGAAGTGCATTGTCTATAAAGTCTGTTTTGAGGAATTCTGTCTTGGAAACTGTCATTTATAAAAAAAAAAAAAATCTCTAGGGAATCAGACACAGATTTGGCAAAGCATTTAGCCATCTGTTTAACTATTAAAATGTGAATAGCTCAATGTTCTTCCAGTATTAATGGCTTACGATTAAAAGGCAAGTTCACAGTGATAGAGGTTCTTTCTAGAATATTGTCAGGACCTTCTTAAGGGTTGCTTTAGGAAGGCTTTGAGGGGATGAGAACTTCAGTGCACTGTGGGCTCAGCTGTAGGATTACTTGCTTGGGCAAATATTGCTCCCTTCTGAGATGTTTCTTAAATTATAGCACTGAACAAAGCTACTCAAATATTTGCTTGAGTGAAAGGTAATTCCCAGGTAATATGAACTTCAAGAAGACATTTTTGGAAAAAGTAATTTTTAGGGAGAATTTTTAGGGAGAAATTTTTCCTTTAAAATGTGAGTTTTTTATTGCAATGTTCATTTTCTCCTTTCCTTGTACTATTCCAAATATTTTCTCTTTATTTAAAAAAAAAAAAAAAACTCATCACATGTTTGACTTGATGATCTTTTGTGTTGTTAATGCTTGATAACTACTTATTGCTTTGCTACCTGTGATCTCTTCCTTCTGTCCCACTCAGGTCTGTAAAGGTGTCTAATAGCCTTTTTTGCTCCCTTATTGCTCCCCCTTTGTTAGGGTAGCTCTCCACGTTCACAGTGCTCATACATCTGCGCCTTTTTCTTTAAGCTTTCCATTTCCATGTATGTATAACAGTACTGTGATTTTTTTTTTTTTTTAATGATTGTAACTTACTAGGTATGATTAATTGTAGAATCACAGAATGCCTAAGGTTGGAAGGGACCTCTAGAGGTCATCTAGTCCAACCTCCCTGCGCATACAGGACCACCTAGAGCACATGGCACAGGGCTGCATCCAAGTGGGTCTTAAGATCTGCGAGAAGGAGACTCCACAACCTCTCTGGGCAGCCTGTTCCAGTGCTCTGTCACCCTCACTGTCAGGAATTTTTCCTTAAGTTCCTGTGGAATTTTTGATGCTTCAGTTTGTGGCCATTTCCTCTGGTTCTGTTGGTGGCCAGCAGTGAAAAGAGGCCAGCCTCATCCTCCTCACTGCCTCCACTTTTTCCTGTATTTTTTTGATGAATCCCAAGTGACTAATCCCATTTGTTACTGTTCACAGCAACTAACTAGTTCCTACTGGTCCTAATCTCTGACTGACTTGTTCTTTAATCCTGTTTTTATGCAGCAGAGCCAAGTTACAGGCACTCGCCCTTTACCCATGCTGTGTGAGGCTGCTGCAATTTTATAAGCAGTAGCTCTGTTGATAGGAAATTCTTGTTTCAGTTTGATGTGAGTCAAGGTTCCTGGGGGTAGGAGGTAGGTGCCTTCCTGCTTGCCCTGTCCTGGAGCTTTTGAGGCATGAAGGAGGCCAGGAGATAACTTACAGGAAACAGAATCATCTTAAAAAAAGCGGAGGCTTATGTGGTATCTGGCTCTCACCCTAGAAGAGGTGTTCTACCTTCCTGTCCCGGGGAAGTACAGTAATGAGAGAGGAGCTGCTCCCCTCTTACTAAAATATAGTTTTAAAAATACTTATGCTAGTGTATATATAACCTGTTGCACTCCTGCCTTCATATAGATAAATTTTATACTATGTAAGTTCAGCAGTGTGACTTTATAGAGGTTGGTGTGAAATTCCTTTGTTTTTCTTTAATACCAGACTGAAAAAAGGAAACTGTACAGATAGTCCAGTGAATCTCTTCCCATGTGACAAGTCACCCAGTTCTTTTGTGTGCTTTGAATAAGGTTCCTTTTTGCGCTGTCACTTCTTTTCTTTCAACCTCAAACACTAATTGTTTACAGAAATAACTTCAATCTTCCTTCCTCGGTTTCTTTCTAGTTTCCAACTTGATCCAAAACCTAGTGAAGCCAGTGGGAAGATTCACTTTCTTTACATGCAATTTATTATGTCTTTTTTTTTAACTGCTGTATGTCTGCACGTCCTGTGTTCTAGTTCACATGCCTAAGGTATCCTAAATATTCTACTGAATTGATAAAACTATTAAGAAGCTAAATTATGCCAAATATACATTCAGTTTCCAACATTTGACTCAAGTAGTATATAATGTATGTTAAAGTATCTCTGTGTAGCTGCATTTTGGACATAGGTATTGTAGGAATTAAGTTTGCATGAGCATGTAAGTCACTTGATCAGCAGGAAAGGTTTAAAACAGAACAGGCTGAGATTCCAGAGATAAATCTGTGTGTCTCCTCCAGAAGTCGTCATTTCCAACACAGCTCTTGCAGTATGGCTCTGGCTTTTTTTTTTTTTTTTTTAAGAGCTGAGAAATTGATATTTCCATATTTCCTTTTAATAGCAACTAACTTTTAGCAAATTAGTTAACTTTTTAATAACAGCAACAAGCACCTTTGTCTAATACTTGATCAGGTGATGACATCAAACAGTCCCTTCAGAATTAGATATTCAAAGTTAAAATTTAACAGCTAATATTTGGTTGCCTGGCTTGCTTAGGTGCTTGAGCATCTTAACTATAATTTTTTCAAGATTATACATTAAGTGTGCATAGGAAGACCTTACCAATAGACTCCATCAAAGTAGCAGACTTGATTTGTTGTTTCTGGGTGTGTTTTATTAAGATATTTCTGCAAGATATGTGCTTTTTACTTCAGAATAACAAATAGACCTGAAAAAGATTATCTCTTCCATTATTTGCTCACTTTTTACAATATTTAATTCAACCTCTCAGTTTTCTAGGAACTTAGTGTTCCTAATCAATGCTTTCACTTAATAGCCAGTTTTGTTAGAACATTCAGCATTCCTCGCTTGTATTATTACTTGTAGGATACCAGCTTTATAAAAAACAAGCAAAAGAAAACAAAAAAAAATCCCTCTTCCACAGAACAAGACTTGTTTTGGCCTTCATAATTCTCTGAATATGCTCCAGAAACCCCTAAAAATAAGGTCAGAATACTGTATATGAGCAGAGGATGCTTTCTAAGGTCAGAGATCTGGACTTCATTGGATAATACTTTCTAATTTGGCGTTTTCATAATAATTTACAGGGTGATGTTAAACTGTTCTGCAAGGTAGAATGGAGAGCTTCCTGGTAATTGACGGGAAACTGTTGTTTCATTGTAGTAAGGTGTGTGTACTCTGATTCTGATGAATTTTGCATTGCTGCTGTTCCCCCCAAATATTCCCCTGTGGCAATCATCTTTGCCTGCAGTCAATGATTAACAACTTCTGCAGTGTAAAACTGCAGCAGATCAAACTGGAGCTCTGGTGGGGCACAGCTGGGTGCCTGCAGCCCAGTGAAATGCTGCTCACCTGCCGGCGTGCCCCAGGTCACAGCACCTCCCTTCTGCTAGCACCTTGTCAAGGACAGTGCAGAGACTGAGACTTTGCAGTGTGTTTGCAATAAATGAATATATGTATTTGGAAAGCAGTGATAATAGGTATCTTGATTACTGAATTAATACTTTTTGCATCAGACTGAAAATTCAGAGTGGCTGCAGTGTAAGTGGACAAAATTCAATCCAAATTCATATTACGTTTTATTATTTTACGTGTGAAGTTGGGTTTTTTTTTTTAAGGGTATCCTACTTGCTGCGAGTGAAAGCCCAGGCACCTGATATGCGTATTGTACAGAAAGGATTGGAAAACTGGAAATGGAATCCCTAAGAACAGTCCTATATGGTTTAAACAGCACTCCTGTGAGAGCAGTTACAAAAACACAGTTATACGAGCTGGTTTCCAGGGTGTTTAAGGTTGACACTACATGGCTGGTACTGATGAAATCAGTCCAGCTGTAGAACACGTAATCGAGTGAGTCTGTAGCAATATATTGATACAAGACAGAAGCTTTGTGCATGTAGGAGACACTTTAAGAGTTCATTGATGTTTCCCCTCTTTTAATTATACAATTTTTCTTACACGCCAATAAATAAAATAGTGTGGCAATAAATGTGTTTTTAATGAAACATTGTCTACTTTTCTGTAGATCTGATTGGAATGGCTGTTGCTTTTCAATGTTAAAAATCTATTTTTTATTAGGGGAAATAGTTACTGGTCACTTGATTACTTGGTCAAGTCACTATAATAATCCTTTAAAATAGGGCTGTCTTTATTATGAAGACTGAGAATATATCTTCTCACAAACTCATAAACAATTTTTTTTAAGCTTGTTCTCCAATTGTTTTCTATTTGGCATATTAACTCATATTTTGCTTTACTAGTGTGTAGTGGTACAGATTATTACTATCGATAACACTTGAAGGACTTTCTGAAACTGAAGCTTCCTTCCATCTTCCCTCATTTTCCCCTTTTAGTAAATTTTTTTTCTTCCCCTACTGTTTAAGATCTGCATCTCTTTCTGAGTAGTTGTATTATTAATATTAGTTAAATATGGTTAGGGAATCTTGGTAGGATCTTGATGCTATTTTCTTTGTTTTAAAAGCAAAAGAGGTTTCAAAATTTCCTTTTATGTTACTGTAACACCTTTCTAGCTATTGATATTCTGCTAGCGTAGACATACCAAAGAATAAAATTAATCATAGAATCTGTTTAATTTTATTTTTTAAATTAGTTCTTTAGCCCTAATTTTGTATTCTTAATGTTGAACAGTCATTTATTTTGCAAGTAATCAGCTGAAATTGTTGAACCTATTTGCATACCAAATGATTTGACATTTAGAGTTGAAGAGCTTGAAACACCTGTGTATTTAGGCTTTTCTGTTTCCTAATATATAAGTTATTTTTCTTTAAAAAACAGGTCTTGAAAACTCCAGAACTAAAATAAGAAGCACAGTGTCAGTTCGAGAAGGGCAGGGAGTTGTGCTGCTTTGTGGAACACCGCCTCATTCTGGAGGTAAGAACCATTTTTTGTTTTATTTTTTTTCCTCTTAAGCAACAGCAGTCTTTAAAAACGTCTTTTGTGAGTTAAATGCACTGGATGTTTCCTTGCTTTTAGTGTTAAATTCAAGTATTATCTGCTAAAACCAGCAAATCTGTATAGAATATTCTTGCAAAAAATTATCAAAGTTATTTCATGGAGTCAGCTATCAGCTTAGGGTGTAAATAGACATGAAATAACTAAAATTTCTTAGTGCTGTCTAATTTAATTTGGTAGTGCAGGCTACTCTGTGGTCAGCATCTGTTGTGTTGTTTGGCAGGTGACATCCAGCTCATGGTGGTGAGGTAAGGTGTGAGCCTTTCTCAGTGAGGTCCTAAGCATATGCCCTCACACATCACATGATAGCACTCTCATTTGACCCGTTCTTTTAAATAAACTGTGTGAACCTTTCAGTTTAGTTTTTCAGATATAGAATTTTCAGCAGATAATACGAAAGCAACATAGCTGGGCTGACTTTTTATTTTATTTTTATCAAATGTCTTGTAGTCTACAAATACTGTTTCAGTCAGTTTAATACTGTATTCTAACTTAAGTTACTTAAGTTTTGGGATTAAATTTACGAAGAATATTAGGCCTTACTTGAGGAAAAGGCACAGAGCAAACAGCGTTTTGGAAAGCTCTGCTTCACCTGGCTGGCAGATCCCAGGCGATACCTGGCGACTCATGTTTACATCCCCTCTATCTAGCACCGAGGAGGGCTGCAGAGGTGGATGACACAACTATACAGAATATGATTCTAAGCAGAGCTGGCTCTAAGGGAAAGTATCTGTCACTGCAGAAATACGGAAGACACATTCATCAAAGAGCAAGAATGGTACCTCCTTTCTGAGCTGAACACAGAAAGGAAAGAAAATAAAAACCAAGGAAGCTAAAGAGAAAAAGGATCAAGGAATTAAGTCCTAGAAGGACTTAATTTTATCTCAGAATGTCTGTCTAGCTCCTTGCAATTTCTGTGCACTTAATGTACTTGATTTTTATGGTATGTTCAGTAATTAATTATCTACTGCAGTTAAGTTCTGCCTAATTTCACAATTGTTTAGCCTCAATGAGTCTAGCTTTCTGTATGATCAGACAATTGTAAGAAATCAGATTTTTGTCTTTAATTGTGCTAGTGCACTCCATTTCTTGGAATTAGGAGACTTGATAGTATAATGCAGTGATGCTGATAAAATTAAAAAGCTGCTATTTTGCAAGAGATCAAGCAACTGAATGTATGGATCCTTTGTGGACCCAAAGTTGGAAGTGTATCTTATTCATTATGCATTCTGAAACTTTAGTAGTTATTGAGACACAACTAATGCTTGAAAATAACTGATTCTATTTTGTTTATTGATGTGCAGTCCCCCCCCTTTTTTCTGTAAAATTTAGCATTAATTTTGATTGTGAAGACAATATAATACAAATTCAACATTGTGAATGTAATAATAAGTATTCACAGGCCTAATGTGGCAATTTTACAGCTGTCTGGAACCTGCAAAATTTTTCTCTCTACTAAGTGACATATATGCTTAAATCATCAAATTCTTTAGAACAACTTTGCTTTTTTGATGACTGAGAAAATGGGTTATTGTCCCAGCTCTCTATACAAATAGAATGATTAAATTCTGCTTCTATATACAGTCTAAAGTCAGAATTATAAAAGCCCGTCTGATGCCCACATCCTTTGCACATCTCCAAACTGACTACAATCCTGCATTATGTCCAAAATGTGAAAGTCTGAGGTATTAAACAGGAAACAAAACAAAACATAATTGTACTCCTAAGAGCTGTGGTTCATATCACCATATGGAAAAGGTGCAATTTTTTTTCACAGTTGACAGATGGGATATATTAGACACCCTCACACTAATTCTTATTCATGCAAAAAAGAGCTGAAGGGTCTGTGAATTACCAAATAGTAATTGTTATAAAAATTATTTAGAATTTTCAGATTTGTCTGGGGATTGGAGCATTAGCCATTAAAGGTCTCAAGGTATATGGAGCAAATCTGAAATGTTAATTCTCTTCCTCTCTCTCTCCTATAAAACAGTCTGTATCAGTGATGCCAAGCATACATTGTTTTTAGATCGAACATGATGAGACAAGTCAATAAGTCTTTAAGATATTGATTAGACTGATTCAACAGAGCCTCTATGGGAGCAAGAGAAGTAATCTATTAGGTATGACTGAGAGAACTGGTGTGATAACCAATAGCATTTTAAATATGTGCAAAACTGGTGCAAAGAGAAAGCAATTGACTCTTCTCTCTATCTAGCAAGAACAGAAAAAGAAGCACCTGTGGGTTTCCATTGTAGCAAGGAAAGACTGGCAACCTGAGAGAGACACTAGCTGCAGGATGACTCACACTGTTAAACTGTGGAAGTGACTGCCTGAGGAGCTGGCAGACTTTAAAGCTGGATTTAGAATAAAAATGAGTTAGACTATTATCTGCCTGGGATGGCTTAGGAACAGCAGGTGGTCATAGGACTCTGAGGGCTGTTCAGTCCTTTCCAGACCTGTGACTGCTCTTTTTGTGATTCCCTATCTGTTCTGCTGAGTAATTCAAAACAGTGACTTGAAAAACTTTCTCTGATACATTGTCTTCTCATCTCCTTTAGTCACAAAAAATTGTCATTGTCCTAGGTGTGTAAGATGAAAGAAAGAAAGCATGTGGCAGGTCTGAACGAGGCAAAGAAACCCAGTGACATCATATGCTGAATTTTCAGCACTAACCACCTACCTATTTAAAAACATTTGTGAGCAGTTTTTCATTGAAAGCATTTTGAGTTTTACCATCTTTCATGACTTAGAAGGTCTTGCTATCTTGATAGCAATTGCCTTTTACGTATCCTGTAAGGAGCTTTCAAGGAACTTCAAATAAATTGTGATTATTCTTCCACATAGAACACTCCGGTTACAACACAGAGATCTTCATCTTGAAGAGGTAGCAAGTTCTCCATTTGGAGAGAGGAAAAAAAAAAAAAAAAAAAAAAAAAAAAAAAAACGAAATTGACC
>JAWLRI010000629.1:3225880-3319253 GCA_034781795.1 Crypturellus tataupa
CTGGGCAGCCCATTCCAGTGCTCTGTCACCCTCACTGTCAAGAAGTTCTTCCTTAAGTTCCTGTGGAACTTTTGATGAACATGTTTCTTGTAACTGAATTAAAATACGCTGTTTTTCACAAAACAATAAGTTCACTTGTCTACATACTTTAGAGATAAAAATGGTATCTAAAATTTGTTTATGTAGGTCTATGACTGTCTCTTGCAGTTATGTGTTAGACCGTTTATTATCCTCTATGTGTTCAAAGGAGAGATAATATCGGTCATCTCAAATGAACATATGAAAGTTATTATCTGTCTTGCACTTAATATGTGGCTAGTTAAAAAGACGCTAGACATACGGAGATCTAAAAAGGATTTTGTTAGCTTAATGGTTACTCTACTTTTCAAGGAATTAAAGTTTTGCCTGAATTATTATGTTAGTGGATATACCCACCCTTATCTTGTATCTTATGGAACGTGAACCTAACCAAGAAGAACTTGCGTAAATGCCAAGAATGTGTGGGGCCAACAAACTACTTGCTTTCATTCTTACAATGCTAGCAAAATCTTGCTTACATTCACCATTAGGTTTGTTAGATATGAATGTTCCTATTTTGTATGTAAATGATCAATGTGGCAAAGGCATTTCTACACG
Organism: Crypturellus tataupa; assembly: GCA_034781795.1. Taxonomy (NCBI): domain Eukaryota; kingdom Metazoa; phylum Chordata; class Aves; order Tinamiformes; family Tinamidae; genus Crypturellus; species Crypturellus tataupa. The sequence continues at coordinate 3,226,517 of JAWLRI010000629.1, forward strand.
AAAAAGCAGCAAGGATGTTCATCCTACTATCATGTTCTGATAAATACAGTTCTAATAGATAAATGAGACCATACTTGAAATATAAGTTGTATACTAGATTGCCTATACCTTGCAACTGTTATTTAAAGCTGTGGCATGCTGGTCTGAAATGATAGGAGATCACTGAAAATAGATAATAATTTACTACTCACTGGTTGATATGACAAATCATCCAGTTAATAATGTCATGCCTGTAGCAAATTAGTATTTAGATTTGCAGATTGTTGCTCATGCCTCTGTATTGCCATTTGGAGGCCTGTAAGTTCCAAAAAAGACTGCTTCGTGAATAACACAGCACTGAAAGTCTCTCACACAAATATTTTGATGTTTTTAATTTTTTTCCACTCTTGAATACCAACATTTCACTTTTCAGGGAATTATAATCTGAGTTAATTTAACTCATTTGGCTTTGTAAATGTTTCATACCCTTAAAGCAAACTGATAGAATTCTAGATTATAGTTTCTTTTTCTCATCTGTGTGTTTTCAGTAAGGTACAAAGTACTGGTGGGGTTTTTTTTTTTTTTTTTTTTTTTTGCACAACCACTTTTTGATGTAGATTGTGGATGATATGTGAGTATGAACAATAAATCCTATTTATACATAGGCACATTATGAGGTTTTCTTACAAAAATGCATTTTGAGGAGAATAGCAAGTTGAATACTGCTAAAGCTGTGGTCTTACAAATTTTTCCATAGTGTTCCTGAGCTGTTCTGAATCTGCCAAGGAGAAATGGTGTTTTTATCAAAAAATATATTTTGCAATAGTCCTGCTGGTGTCATCATCATCATCTGCACAAATTTCAGCTGACAGTTTGAAATCAAATGGTGCCCTAGAGACACTTATATTTGCCCATACAAGGTACAATAATACATGTTCCCAGATGGAATTTACAGTGATTTCTATCTGTCAAAGCATTATTCTCCCTGCTAGTAACAAATCAATGTCTGCAGAGAGAAATGGTTCCTCAGACTAACTGTGTGTGTCTGTTTGTAAAATGCACTTTTTAAGTCTCTGCTCAAGGGTGAGGAAAAGCAGATTTAAATTAGTATATTCTTAATCATACTGCTATATAGTAGATGGTTTTTAAGCTAGTGTGGAAATGTATGTCCAGCCTAGGGAACTTGCAACAGATGATGTGTGATTTCAGGTTGAGAGAGGGCAAGCTAAATGAGCAGTAGATCTCTCCAGATTCCGTACAGAATACTTCTTCTCTATGTTTCATTATGTACAGTAATGAAAATATAAATAATAATACTTTATTTAAAAAGTGGTATTTTATTCTTTTAAAGGATTATTATTTATTATATTAGTACTATTATATTGAAGTTATTATTTCTTAAATAATTGGTCTTCTGCTACTTTAGTAAGTCTTAGTTTAGGAGATAAATAGTGACAGGTTAGTCTCATGGCCAGATAAGACAGATGGTCAGTAAAATCTAAAACCTAGGACCATCTACAATCAGCTCCTGTAAATGTTCTGCTAAATCTTCTTGAATACCTCTAAAAACAAAATGATAAAAAGTTACAGTATTACCATAACCATTTTTCCAAAGAGAGGTTCTGGCCTGCAGTCATTAAGAGTATGTGAATGTGTGTACGTATAGCAAATACCAAGTCAGAATGAATGAAAGCAATATTGTTGAAATCTCAATATTATAAAGCTGGATTGTTTTTTGGAGGGATGGGGGAAGGCACAAAGTGGGCTGTGCAAAGAGAGATACAGCTTCACCTAATGCCTGAGGAAGCGTTTTGAGTAAGACTCAATTTGCTGGCCTCAGTACATCTGGTATCCCGTAAAGACTAGTAGAGTTTGTAACCTAACATGTAATGTTAGGCGGCTATGGGAGAGTAGAGGAGGCTTTTCAGACTAAAACTGCACAGATTTCATCAATAAAATAAAATGTATATAGGGTCTCCAGAAGGCCCCAAAAAGACTTAGATACGTCCACTTTGTCAAATACCTGTCCTCCTTAGCTGCCTTATTCTGTTTATTTAGGTTTAGGAATATGACACAAAAGACTGTGCATGAATTCATTTCTACTAGAGTATTTGTAGGAAGAAGAGGGAGAAATAGAGATGAAGATAAAATGGGAAGAATCAGAGTATAAGAAAAAGATTTGCATAAAGCATTTTTTCTTAGCCATTTCTGAATACTTCAGAAAACCACTTTTAATGCTTTTCTATAGCAAGATTGCCTATGCTGCCAAACTGGTAGTTTGTGTGTTACCCTATTTTATTTCCCTACTCTTGTATTTGCTACTAAAATATTCCCACTTTTCCCTGAGAATATAATAATTGGTCAGGAAAAGGCAAGAGGAGGATGACTGCGGTCCTGGCATGTTGTCAGTGCTGATCATTACACTAGTTAACAGGAAAACAGAAGGTAATTCTCATGTTTTTCCTAGGGGCTTTGCTGAATACCTTCTGCTAAGTGAGTGCAAGGCTATAAAATGAAGTTTGTCACTACTACCACTTACTAAATACAATTTTTCATACGAATATACTAAAATGCTTAGGTAGTTTCCATAGTTTTTTCACATGCTTAGCATTCAGAAGAAATCAAATGTGTTTTATTTGAGCTATAAGCCAAACTATTGTCTTTTTATCCTCAAAATGATTATAGGCAGGAAGCAATTTAAAATACTTTCAACCATTGAAAATGCTCAACAGAGTTGTTAAAAAATGCTCTGAGCAATTAAATGGGAAGTTCTAGGGAGGTGATTAAAAGAACAATTTGTCATTTGAAATGGATATGGCTAATGGGTATGTGTTTAAATATTGCTTCCTAAAGCAGTTTCTTTTGTGCTTACTTTAAGAGTAAGAAAGATTTGATCAGAGCCAGTACATTCTGAATGACATTGGTAGTCTGAAACAATTAGTTCCAAAATGTGATAAAGAGAAACTAATCCATCACCCTTCACAGCTACAGGGTAAATGAAATCGGGTTCTTATTCAGCATTGGAACCCGAACTAAAGCATTTTTTAGACTTTCTCATTAGCATTTCGGTTTCCTTCAGAGCAGGAAGGAGCATTTAACCTGCCAGTTTAGGACCACTTTTATATTGCAAGGTCATGTTCAGTTTGGAACTAACACTAGCAATGGATCAAATTCCATGTGCATTAGAAGGAAAACGGGGGGAGTGGAACAGCCTGCAACAGCAAATGGCTGGGCAGCCTTCCCTGGGGCTACATTTTTTTTTTTTTTTTTAATAAATGGAGAGTGAGTATGGTGGGGTAGTGGTGATGGTGGTTATTGTTTGTGGGGTTTTTTTGTTACTGTTTTTTTTTTTTGTGGTATTATACAAATGCTACCACTCTTGAAGACCTCTGTTTCTGAACGATGAGCTTAGATTTTTTTTTTTCTTTTTTATTCCTTTTTTTTTTTCTTTTAACTGCAATTGTTTACTTTTAATGCTTTTTGGAAATTTTTACATCACTGGAGTTTTGCTGCACGCAGTAACCAAGCCAAGTTTACCAAACAATTTCTGCAATTACTGCTTGACTTTTCCACAGTTCTGGGTATTCAGAATGGGAGTCAGCAGAAAGAATAAAAACTAGTGTTATTTTTAATAATTAAAGTGAATTCTTATTACTTTATATTTTAAGATAAAAATTAGGTTTTAGCTGGAAGAATCATGCTTGCAATTTCAGCTAAGATTTCAACATTCTTATTGAATGCGCAGATTAAAAACATTATGTAGGTTTCTCACATTGCTTCTATTCTTTTGGGGTTATTCCATACGCAGAAGTTGCATGCCTAATTACCTGCACAGCCTACTGAAAATTGATCTTTTATGTTTTACCTACAAAATAATTCACCTTTTATGCCAAAATGATTAATGGTATACATTAGTTTTAAATCGGGATGTTTCCCATTATACTGTGGAATAGAATGCGTTTCTTGGAATATATTCATAACAATAGTTACCAGTAACATAAATTCTTAAAAAGACTTTTTTAAAGAGTTTGGAGAGAATTTTAGAAACACTTCTAAAAGAATCATTATAATTATTAGAACTATTTACTCTTTTATCTCAGGGAATTTCTTTCAAAACTCATAGGTGGTAGAAAATGACTGTTATCAGGCCAAAAAGGATAGTTTAAATTGTTGAATCTTTGTTTTACAAGTTGAAGTTTTAAAATTACATGCAGTTTTTATGACTTTTTTTCATTGATCACTTTTGTATGGAAAGTGCCTAGTACCATGTGAGCATGATCTTAGATGATGGTATGTAGACTGCACAGTAAATAATAAACAAATAATGCAAAATAAAAAGTAGAAGCCAACCAGGATGTAGTAAACAAAAATTGAGTAATAACTGTAATTTTCAATACCTTATCCATCTGTGGCCTCAAAGTAAGAAAAAAGTACATTGGAAGGTGAAGGATTAGCTCTCTGAGGAAGCCCAGAAGAGACATATTACTTTCATTTATAACAGAAAATCAACTGCAAACTTGTAATTGACAGAGAGGGAGTGAGTTTATGTCCCTTGAGGTGCTCTGAGATCAGCAATAGGAAAATGGGGTAAACACAATAAATCATAGAACAAGTTGTTTAATATGAATTTTTCTGCAAAATAAAACTACAATTTTGTAAAGTACAATAAATATAAAATGAGATATTGGCTGCAGGGCACAGGGAAAGAAACACCAGGATCCATTTTTAAGAGAGTCAATGAAAATGTGTCAAATGGGAAATTAGTTTACTTGTAGGCTGTCGATGGTTGTTCGATTTAACTGCAATGTGCTTTACATTTTGTATTCATAATGGCCGGTCTTAATGAATTTGCTCCTGACTTAAGGTGGTGTAATGGGAATGAAATCAAGCTGCTTATTTCCCTACTGGGTATCCAGTTTGGTCCCCTTCAGTGGTTTTTGTTTTGTTGTTTTAGACTTTTTTGTTTTGGTTGAACAGCAGGTGATACCTGTGTAGTGAGCAAGGATGTAATCCGTGAGGTAGCAAAAGACATGATGCTGCAATGCAAGAATGCAGTCCCTGAGATAGCAGAAGACAGAATGTTGCCATAACTAACTGCTGAAGTAGTAATAGAGAGCTCAAGGTTATTTGAACTGGTCAAAACAAAGAAGTTTGAAGGGTGCATGCTTGCTAACAGAAAGGTAAAAAGTTCACCGAGGAAGAAGAGGAGCCTTCAACCAAAAAGACCACCAGAGGGCTTGGAAGACCCCCTAGCAACAAGGAAGGACATGCGCAGAAAAGGAGGAACTTTCAAGAAACTGAGATAAGAAAGGAATAAAAAGGCGTTTTCGCGGGCTGTAAGGTGCGCGCCGTTGGTGGAGCAGAAACTCCCTGGCCGCCCAGCGCTGCTTGCTTGCTATTTACGATAAAGCATACTGGCAAATCCAAATCAATTGGCTCAGAGGATTTTTCTGTTTATAACACCTGCTTTTGAGTATTCCCATTGTAAAATGGGTATGTGTAGTAACTTTACATGGGCTTTATACCTGTGGCTGGATGAGACTGCTGCAGCACTTCCCAAAAGTATTACTTGAAGTTAAGCTATAGCATCTATGGTGGTTCTTCATGCTGTGTAGCTGTTTTGTCAAAGAATAAAATAGATTGATTAGTCATTTTATTTTTCTTAATCCATTTTTGCTTTCCTTAAATTTATTATTCATCTCGCGTCACATAGGAAGCAACTCTTGGACAAAGACGTTCTTCTTCCTGAAGGGGTTTCTGCTATGAGCAGAGCAGGCCAGCTGGCTTTCAGCAGTGAACTCTTCCCCGTGTGCCAGAAGCCTCACTCAGGAGTACTCTAGAGAATGTTAATAGTTTGCACATAGAGATCCTGAAAAGTTATATTAATGGAAGAAGTATAAATATTGATGGGAGAAAAATAAATGCAATTAGGATAGACCTTTACATTTTGATGTGCTTTTTACATTAATCAGTCAAATACTTTAATAATTCCATTTATTGAATGTTTTTTCATCTTCACAATCTTCTGTTAAATTCTCATGTTGCATATTCATACTTAATGCTGAGTATTATATTAATTGCTTGCATGTCATTTCATAGCTGTGTCCGCATCTATGCACTTTCAAATTAAACTTCTGCAAAAACGGACGATCTTTGCTCTGTAAGGGCAGTACAAATGCTTGAAGTTATTTTAACATCAAGACAGAGCAATCAAACTATAATTGTTGCTAATTAGCACTTGCAGAAACTGTATTTTTTTTATAAACTTTAAGCTGAGTGGCACTTGGGTGAAAAATTATTTCTTGCCTTAAAAATCATTAAAAATTGATTTCCTTTTTGTTTCTCTAAGATATGAATGAGAGACAGAAACTTCACCTCTTAGAGGAAGTGACTTTTACTGAAAAAATTGACTACAGAGTTCAGTTTTCTCTATAAGTAATGAACAACAAAACCAAAATATACTGTACTTTCTCCCATATCTGTCATTTTATTGTTTCAAAAGAGTTTACCTTTAAAGGGACCATAAAGAATAGTTTTGAAGACTATTTTGGTACTTCATGCCAAAAGATGTAATTTTTATGAGAAATGTAGTTTTGTCGTGTGCTGTCTCAGCCAGATGATTACTCTTTTTTGGCATTACTTTCATTTGCCCAGGACTCTGCCACTTCTAGCTGTTAAAAATCTGAGCTGTATAGTAGATTCCATTTCAAGAAAATCTGTTTTCATTTTTGTTATGTGATCTTTCTGTGCACATTACTTCAAAATAATTGAGTAAAGCAGAAAAGTTTTATTTGTATAAAACAACTTTTTTCCCCCATCTAATGGAGGAGCTATGGCTTTGGTGTGAAGACACTTTGCCACTTTTTGTCTTATTTCCAGCATCTTTTTTGCCCCTTTTTTCCCTGTTTTTGTTTGCCACTGATCTTTGAAGAAAAAAACCTCAAAACCATCATCTAACTCTTTTGTTTCTTTTCTTTTAATACTGGTTAGAATTGTCATTTGCTTGGATCTTCAATGAATATCCATCATTTGTACAAGAAGACAGTCGGCGATTTGTGTCTCAGGAGACTGGTCACCTCTACATAGCCAAAGTTGAACCATCAGATGTAGGAAACTACACCTGTGTTGTTACCAGCACAGTGACTAACAGCCAAGTTCTTGGTTCTCCAACTCCTCTAGTACTCCGCACGGATGGTATGACTTTTTTTTTTCTTTTTTTTTAATACTGTGAATAAAAAAATAGTACACTAGTGAAAATTTTTGTCTGTTAAAGTGCAACTTTTTTGCCTTGTCAGAATAGCAGTTGCTTATATGAAAATAAACTGTTTTGTGTTTCTTACCCCCTTTTCCTCTTGTAGGTATGACAACAATTTAATTGGAAGCTCCCTATGCTTGTTTTTCCAAACACCATTCTAAAACAGCCTTTGTTTTTTGAATTGAATGTGATGTCTGTTTCAAAGAGAAAAGCGTAACTTTGAAAATGAAAAACAGTTTTTCTTTTTTTTTTTTCCCCCAATTTTGTCATCCAGGTGTGATGGGAGAATATGAACCCAAAATAGAAGTTCAGTTTCCTGAGACACTTCCTGCCGCTAAAGGTTCCACGGTGAAGCTTGAATGCTTTGCACTAGGAAAGTAAGTTCCCATCTTAGCTGGAACTGCAGAGTTTAAGCAGGCTGAGGTTTATCCACACAACAGAGGTGGAGTTCTAACAGCCTTTGCAGTTTTCTAAAGTCCATATTTTGACTGTCACACTTATTGCCTTGGTAATAACGAAATAATAACAGTAAGGTGGCAAACAGTCTTGGATCATTTTAATTGTTTAAAACTGAAATCTGCACACAGGAATTTACATTTAATTCCACAAATTATGTGGAATAAGATCAATTCAATTTTGCAAATGTACTCTGACCTTCCTCTGTTTTCTCTGTGAACAGGGAACTGTTCTTGAAGCTGCTGAGAATTTTGTCTAAATTTTAAATGTTAACTATACCTGATGCCTTCATAATATTATTGTTCTTGTATATCTGAAATAAAAGTAAAAATATATTCATCTGCTGAATGATATTTCATGCAAAACTGATCTCTTTGGTGCTTCACAATGCTCAAAGAATGTCTTTGTTTCTGTGAATGTATTTAGTAACCACTTTATGGTTTATTTGCAGACAGCTTTGTTAGGTACTCAAATTTTAAGTGCCAACTTGATAACTTAAACATATGCCATTGCTTCTGTTCCCTGATTAGATGAGTGAAGTTTTAAAATCAGACAGAGAATGGGTGTTCAAGGACAGAAATCTCAAAGGACTTTGCTTGTGTCTCCTTCTATTATAGTCAATGGTAAATCACTTGTCTACAGGGGAGGCCAGTGCTGATTTACAGAAAATTTTACAGTCAGTGGACAGTCCCATGGATATTCATGAAAGTTTGGTACCATAAGTAATAGTATGTGAAACAGAATCTATTTATATGCAAATCAGTTACTGTACTATATCACCATGTGTAATATAGAGTATGTATCCACTTCACAAGCCTTTTGTCACTTTGAGTTTTTTCTTTTCTCTTATTTTTAGCCCTGTGCCTCAGATTAACTGGAGAAGAACCGATGGTCTGCCCTTTCCACGTAAAATAAAGCTAAGGAAATCCAATGGCATGATTGAAATTCCAAATTTCCAGCAGGAGGATGCCGGACTATATGAATGTATTACTGAAAACTCAAGAGGAAAAAATATTGCAAGAGGCCGTCTCACTTATTATGGTAGGAAACCACCTCCCCTGCCCCCACACTTTGTCCCTCCCTTACCCATAAAATTACTCCTGTGGGGTGTGTTCTAGGTGTACAGCTTCTGCTAGGGCAATCAAAGGTTGGGGCTTAAAACTCATGACATTGTAACTGTTTGCAGAGGAAGAGGAGAACTTCCGCGCTGGGTTCAGTGTCAGACAAGTCAAGGACTTCTGAGAAATACCCATGTTCCACAGGATAGCTAAGAGTAGTGTGGAAAGCGCTTGCTTGTACATGATGCCAACTTTCTATTTTTGCACAGGTGAAATTTTAGGTTACTAGTGAATTAGATTGATTTCAGGGTTGTAATGTCACTTATTAATATCACATTTTCAGGAAATACAAACTTTGTTTTCTTTTTAGATGATTCATACATATTGTGAAGCCTTTTCTTTTGCAGTGGCCAATTCTATTTTTAAATGAGTAAGTAAATAAGTGAATATAATCCAATGTAGGAAATGAAGAAATGCAAAATTTAGTAGCTGGAGAACAGCAAGAGTCTCTTGTGCATTTAAGGCTGTGGCGTGATTTGAATAAAAGCAAAGCATATTGGTGGTCTTGTAAAGCCACAGTGATTTGTAACAAAGCAGTAACTAACAACTGTTGTAAAAGCAAATCTCAGCAAATAGGATTTACCTTAGGTAAATGGTAACTTAAAGTGTGTCAATTTAAAGTCTGTTTCTTGAAATGTATGGAATTTTATTTTCTTCCACGTAGCTGTATTTGAGCAAGGATTTTTACAAAGTAGTATAAAAATCTGCTGTTGTGCAACTTCCTACAAATATTCTGTTTATTTTTTTATTGGAAGCTATTGTTTACTAGAACATGCAGGACCCTACAATGTAGATTTTAGTCAGTTCAGTTTTCAATTTAAGAAACCACAGATTTTATGAATAAGAAGGAAAACTATTTCTTCCCTTTCTTCCAGATGTCCACAAATTATGTCATATGGGCTCAACTTTTACCATAATCATTACTTCAAGAAAGCTTATGTGTTCAGGTTAGAGTTTCTGTGCACATCACTAACTTCACATCTTAAAAAGGAAAATGTGTTTATTTTTTCTAATAGCATTATGGGTTTTAAAGTATATCTGTCATAGTTGAAGCTGATAATTAGAATAAATGTTCGAAGATAGTCTGGGTTCTTAAATATTCTCTTAGAAATGTTTTATATTTTACTTTTTTTTCTCCTGAAGGACTACATCAAAAATAGCCCAGCATCAGTGTGCAGTTTATTGGCCTCTCCAGGGTTCCAACATTTGTTTAACGCGACTTTTTTCTTCAGTGGATTTCAGAATACACTAAAAATAGGACAAGATCATCTAACTCTTGATTTTAATCTAAAATCTGCGTATATAAGTAGTTTGCCTTCACTAAAAGTATATTCATTTTGTCATCATTATTATCCCTTCCATAAAGAGATAATAGAAAAGAGATTCCATGAATAGTTTTGGGAGCATTAAATAATGACATTTTTGTAGTTTAAGATAGAGTTAAATAACTGTTAACATGGTAGAGATATTTAAAGCTATTACTTTAAAGTATAATTGAAGAAAATACACTTTTAATTAGTATTGAAGGGAACTCTGGCTTAAGAGTGCCAAAGTCAAAAAAAAAAAAAAAAAAAAAATCAGGAAGAACAAGTTCTGCTGCTGTTTGCCTTTCCTTCAGTGATGCTGCTGTGTGCAGCACTCGAGTGCTACAGGCTGGCCAGCACGTCAATGGTTGAAGTCAGCCAGCAAAGGCAATTGCTTGTAACTTATGTGTAATAACAGCCACTTTTGCTCACTTAGATCTAAGTCATGCAGGAACATATGGGAGCAGACTCGCTCTTCTGTGAAAATTCAATGCCTCAGTAATAAATAGCTTTTATGTATATTTTTGTGCATAAAATAGTAATATTTTGATAATGTACCATTAAAATTGTACTGAAATCACTCATGAATGTGGAACAGCCTCACTGTTTGCATATTTCATCTGATAACCTGACTCTGTCTTGTTCATGGAGATGTCATGGAATTGCAAAATATGAATATGTAAATATTATGGAGTTGCTGAGTTTAACATGAAGTTTAAATATTAATGGTGTACAGTAATAGTCTTACTACTGAAATGGTTTCTTTCTTGTATACTGGAACTTTCCCTCCCACTATAAAAATTACCTTTGGCATTGAGAACATTTTTAATTTGTATGGAAGTTAGATAATTTCCAGAGACTTTTGAAATTAGGTTATCAGATGCTTCCTTAAGGCAACTTGTTTTAGCAAGAAAAGAATTATTTAGTCTTTTAAGTCAAAAATAGGCTCATCTTATCACTGTGAGTCATAATTTCTCAGGGAAATCTTGCCTAGAAAAATGAAGATGACAATATCTGTTTTTACAAAACTTCACAAAAAATCTAAAGAATTTCTCGCTCATTTCATAGCTGCTTTCCAGTAAACTACAGTAACTTCCTTTGGCCTCTGATTTATTGCCCACATGAGTTGCCACATGATGACCATCAGGGGTATTTTCAAAAGAGATTTCCAGCCTAGTTTTCCGACAGCAAATTTCAAAGTAAGTTCCTCAATTAAGGACTTTCTGTAACCTTCTGCTTCCAAGCAGTGAGCATGGCAGTCCTCAATACTCTTTGACAGAGCTCAGCTTCTGGACAAGAGTTGCTGTTGTGGAGTTCTGCATTTTATTTACACTATTCCTGTGAATTACAGAATAAAAAAAAAAAAAAAAAAAAGGAGTTTCAGACCACCAAGGAACTAGGATATAAAATTTCCTCTTAATATGTGTACCTGTGGAGGGGACTGCAAGGTAAACTGAATTACTTGCAAATTGGATCTCAGCACAGCTTCTGACTGCTTTTTCAGCCTTTGCTTCCAACAGCTGCACAGCTTCCACAGAATCACTTCTTGCAATCCACTTGTACCAAAGCACAGAAGAAAGGGGTTCTTAAAACTTATTTTCTCAGAGATGGTCTTTTCTCCTTGTATAGACTAAGAGATATCACACAGTGCAATAAAATAACTTGTTTCCTGGAGGATGACCTGCTTGGTCTCCCTATAAGAAAAAGGTCTCCCTGTAAGAGAAAGATGATCATAGTCTTCTGCCCTGCCTCCCCATCGCCCGCTCCTCCCCCCCCCCCCCCCCAAAAAAAAAGAGAGAGAGAAATAGCATTAATTACGTGGGTCTATCACTTCCTGCATATGGACCATAACTGTTAGAAGAAATGTATTTTGCTTCTGTTTTTGCCTAATAAAAGCACCAGTGCTTGTCTTTTGAGAAGATACATAAATCTGCATGACCTTCGGCCTGCACTTTACTTACCTGCTGCAATGTGAACATCTTTACCTTGCCAAGGTGCTGTTTGAGAGAATACTCCCAGGTGGAAGTATCCCACTGTTATTTCAATTTTGAAAGAGTTGGATTGTGTTTTCCTAAAGAATTTGAAATGCCCTTTTCAGACATTTATTAAGGCCTTTAGGTGTGGGGCATGAAAAAAGTATTGTTCTTTCTGCTGATTCCTTGGTCAGTAATTTCAAAAGAAAAAAAGTTGGGGGAGAGGACTCCCTGAAGAGGAATGGGAAGGCTGCATCACAACTCTTGGGCATTGCTTAAGAAGCTATGAGTGTTACCTCGCACCTTGTGCCTTTGCAGGCTCTGTTCTCTGTATGTCTGCTTTGAGTGTTGGAGATTTAGGAAGCCCCGTGCTGAAGACTGCATGATAGGAAGAGACTGAAAATGAAAATTTACAGCACAGATTCTGATGAAATTGAATAAAGGTTGAACTTGAAAGCAGACTCTGTTTAACCTAGCTTCAACTGGAGATAGGCAGCAAATATGAAATATTGCTCATGTATGTGTTCATCAATAACTCAAGGATTGTTGCTTGTTATATAAATATTTGGCAAGTGCCTATTTTTCCTGCACTTCGTGTAAGAGTGCAAAATGTGCTAATGTGTAGCCTTGAGCTTTTGTCCCCTTGACACATGTAGGTCAAACAGTCCGCATAGGAAGGGTCCTTGCTTTATTTCGCATTGCTCAAACTTCAGTATACCCATGTTTGTATTGCAGATTTAGCCAATATTATTATCCATAAGAAAATGTGTCTGACACAAAGATGAAGTGATGACTGTTTTCTGGGGGTAAACAGCCTGTGAAAAGCATATCCTCCCCAAATCAGTGAGAAGTAATCACTCTTCTAGTGCAATAGGCATTGAAAGCAAAAGGAATACCAGAATTCCACTGTCTGTAAAGACTAGTTGAATTTCAGAGCATCTCAAGGTAATATCTAACTATAATGCAGGTGATTCTTCTGTAGAGGAGTCAGTTCTGAGAATTTATGAATATTTATGTACAGATATAGCGTTAATCATTATTATCGTAAAAGTACATTATGTAATGTGATACTTGTTACTGCTCTGCAGTACATAATAGGGAAAGAGAATTTATATGCTCGAAGAGAATGAATCTTTTTTAACAAAATTAATACCAGTCCCCACCCAAACGCTGGTCTGATGGTCCTGTGCCTATGGCACTGGAAAAGGTTTAGCTCTCAGCTGCATTGCAGACTTCCCTTGTGTCCAGAGGCAAGTCATTAATTTCCCTGGTCTGACTTAATTGTTGGTGTAACATCACTGCAGTAGGAAGTTCAATAGGAACTTATCTGACCTTCTGTGTTTTCAACAATCATCCATGAAATAATGATCTTGCCTGTATCACTATGGTTTTGTGGGTTTTTTTATATATTTTTAGGTATTTTTATATGAAAGTGTTAGGACCTCTATTTAAACAAATAAAGGATAGTAGTTCAAAGATCCTTTCTGTTTTAGAAGCTAACGCTTTCTCTTTAGGAGCCAAAGCCTTGCTGAAAAAAACTTCCTTCTCAATATATATCTGCACAGCATGGTCTACATCTTGGGTACCTCATTAATATTTTGGTTCTAATAAGGGAACAAAAGCAACAGCATAGACCTTAGCATAATCTGCACAGTTTATGTTGAAAGTAAGATAAACAGTTGGCAATTGATGTGCTGAGCACCAGTCTGTGGCATTAGCGGTCTTAACAGTACTAGAAATAATGAGTGAAAAGCATGCCTAGAGATAGTTTCACTTCATGTAGTTTTACAGTACAGACATCTGCAAAACATGAATTTTTGGCCCTTAGATCTAGGGGATAAATTAGAAGCTTTCAGCGTTTTGCTTTTGATATGGAAGGAATTCTTGTATATATATAATAAAAAAATAATGTAAGTGATATTTAGGCCTAAGATTGACATATCATTAGGGTTTGGGGTTTTCTAGTGCTTAAAGGATTTTTTCAGTATTAGTTTGATGATTTGGCTACATCAATTATTTAATTCAGATATTGCTGCTATTTTTTTTATCTTACACCAATTTCAAAGCTTTGTTGTTTAACCATCAGTGATTTTAGTATTGGTTTCACTAGTTCAGATTCAGTCATCTGTAACTTCTATTTTTTTTTTTTTGTTTTGCTACTTTAATAAAAGCGTATAAGAAGGAAAGTGAATAATTTCTTTAGGTGACTTGGACCAAAACCAGTGAGATTTCCTGCTTGTATAAATTAGTCTATGTACTGACTAATTAGTCCTTTGCAAATTAATCCTTTGATTTTCATTTGGAACAATAACGCTGTTATATATTTCACTTGTAGCAAAGCCTCACTGGGTCCAGATTATCAAAGATATTGAGGCTGCTGTAGAGGACACCTTGTACTGGGATTGCAAAGCAAGTGGGAAGCCCAAACCATCGTATAGGTGGCTGAAGAATGGAGACCAGCTGTCAATAGAGGTAATGCTCTTTCTCGAAAAATGTGATGTAAAAGCTAACTGTCCTTCCTATGATGAGGACTTGCAAAAATCTGTGTAATTAGTCTAGAAAAATCTTTTTGTTGTTTTTTAATGTATTTTCTTGGCAAGAACATCTGAATGGAAACTTGAAAGGCTGCAGTGCTACAAACACAACCACAAATTATGTTTTACAAAAACATCTTGCTTAAGGGAGATTTAAAAGCAGTGATAAAAATGTAAAATTAAGTATATAAAAAATGTAAAAAGAATTTAATAGCATTAATAAAAGGTGCATATTAAGAATCATAAATAAGTGATAGAGAATTTTGGTTATAATGAGGCAAAGAAGGAAAAGTAAACAGCAGTGTTAACATATGTATTTGCTTTAATGTTGTATTTGTAGGTACGTGATTTACTGGTTTTAGTTTAATAGAAAGTAATACTTCGCTGATGAGGAAAAGAGGTTATATACTTTGAAGATGAGATGCTTGATCTTGCAGATCAGTAACTCAGAAAAGTATCTGATATCCATATCAATTTTAGTTGTCGTTTCTGCGTTGAGGAAATGGTCTAGCTCAAATTATCAGATATATAAAAACAGAGATACTTGGAAAGAAGTTTTACATTTAGTCCACACTGATAAGACTACATTATGCTTGGTGTTGGTACCCACAATTGAAGGAGAAAAAAAATTACTCAAGTGACTTCAGTAAATGGCTATGAAGAGTGTGGTCCAGACAATGAGAAACAGTTCTTGCCCTTCAGAGTATTTTATGAGCAGGTTAAGTGAGGGAGTACAACATATCATCTCAGGGATTCAATGATATTGTTACGGTAGTATACAAAGTCTCTAAGATAATAAGCTTTTTTACTTCAGTAGACAAAAATAATTTCCCTCGTTTGGTCTCTCTGCACACCACTTTTCCAGCCCAGAGCACTGATGTTCAGCCTTTTGCCATGCATGATGTAAGGGCATAAGTGTGACTTACAGTGTAAATGCTATACCTTGTAGAATTAACTCTCTGAAAGACCAGGGTGAGAAGACTGCAGGAGTCCTCTGTAACTGCGTATCGTGATCAGTTGTCCTCAGCTCCTCTTATTCTTAGTTCCCCTTCTTCACAAATGAATCTTTTGTAAGGGAGATGGTAATCTTTCTATTTGTGTCCTTTGCCTAACCAACTGAGCAACTTTCAAATAAATGGGAAGGGACCTGCCAAGGAGGCAGTTGGGCAGTGTTGACTGGCCAGTAGAGAGCCAGAGTAGAGCCGCCCTTCAGTGGGCACCAATTGTAAGTAGAAAAAAGTAGAAGAAATAGAAAATAGGGAGTACCGTTGTATTAGATCTCATGAGCCACATCCAGATCATTTCTTAGCCACTTCTGCTCCAAAAGATATATTTGAGACAATAATTTGTTCTTCTGTTCAATATCATTTCTCTGGTTTTCCCCAAAGGAGAAGCGCTTCTGTGTGTGGGTGTTTTTTTTTTTTTTTTTTTTTTTTTTGGTAGTATTTTTTTTGATGATTCCTGTTGTCCTTTCTCACCAATTCTTGTCACTGCATCCTTGCAATTAATCACTTCTTATCCTAATTCGTACAGTTTTCCAAGAGAAAGACAGGTGAAAAGAACCTTGTAGTTCAATTGCTTTGTCAGATGTCAGACACTTAAATTTGTCCTCCATTTTGTATCTGTTGGAATTTATTCTGCACAGTACTACAGACAGCTCATTACCAAATCCCATATAAATAGTATGAAATGCCAGTACGAGCTGTATATTTTAGTCTATTGTGAAGAGCCTAGGTTTTTTTCCATGTTTTGGGAGAAATGCAAAGGTATTTTGGGTTACAAATATCTATAAAAGTTTGAAGAAGTTGATTCCACAGACTGTCTTGTCAAATCCACAGACTGTCAAATCTCATAACTTTGCCAGTGCTGCCATAACATGATATGACCGTATCAGTTACTTTAGAACCCTTTTCATAATTATGTTGTCATACTTACTCCATTTATCATATTTATGCTGTCATATTTATCTTTCTTACTTATTTTAAATTCTCCGCAGGAAATATATCATCAATAAAGATATTTTTCTTAATATTCAGGGAAGGATCCAAATTGAAAATGGTGCACTTACAATATCAAATCTAAATCTGACAGATTCTGGCATATACAAGTGCATAGCCGAAAACAAACACGGTGTCATCTATTCAAGTGCAGAGCTCAGGGTTGTAGGTAAGATCACCTTTCCTTTCTACTGAAACATAAACCTAACTTTTTCCTTCATCGCACGCCCTTCATCTCCCTGCTATTACATCTTGCAATTTATAAATCACCCAGCTACCATCAGTAAAATAAACATTTTTGTCAGCCTAATATTATTTTATCTGCCGGGCCAAAGAGATTATTCACCTGATTCCAGCGGATTTGCAGTCCAATCATTCATTGCTTTAAAATAGAACATAGATAAATTATTTATTAGGGAAAGAGCAGAGACAAAGGCTTGGATACAGGCCTGAAGATTAAAACTAATCATATGATCTGGAAGCAACACTGGCTCAACACATCAGTCAGTTGCAGTGATCTCCTGCATCATGATTCCAGCATTCCCCAGAGAGCAGTGTCATTTAAAAGCAATAGAGTGCTCTTGTGTGCAGCCTTTCTGCATCGACGGTACAGAGGATTATCAGTCAGTCATTCAAATGATGTGTACTTGAGTCTAAAATAAACGACAACCATTTATTAGATGTGAATGTGCATAGTGCCAGTGCGTTCAAATGCCTGTGCGCTTCCTACCTCCATTATAGGAAAGCAAAATTTCAAAACTAAGCCTGGAGGACCAGTGTGTTGTGGGACCATAAATTATTTCCTTCATATTGTTAAGACTGCAGGTTCATCAGCAGGCTATACCCGCTCCTAATATATTATGTTGCCTTTTAAAGTTCAGCGTTCGCATATATAGAAGTCTTTCAAGCACCTCTACAGTTGGCCAATACAAATGAAACACATAAAAAATGAGCTGTTTTGTAGTTTTGTGTCATCCAACATACCTGATCTGACATAGTATTCTGGTACAAACGTAGAAGCCAGCAGTTCTTGAGTTTTAAGTAGACTCTCCTCACTAGACTTAGGCAAGTCATGTAAACTCAAATTCCACAAAACAGCATTAGGCATGTGGATTCAGTGAGCTTGAGTTCGAATGGAATCATCTTTTCGTACGGTATGTATATGCTCCATTTGGTAGCATACTTTGCAAATTTGTGAGCTTTAAGGTTTTATCTGTGTTCTTCTAATATAACATGGAGAAATGCGTAATTGTTCAGCAGAATAGGTGGCTGGGTTAACTATTTAGTCCATGATTTTAATTATGGTTGGAAGCTGAGAGGTATCATATAAGTGATAATTAGTAGTATCATTAATAAAATTCAAGGTGTTTTATTTCACTGTTAGTATCCTCTCTGTTTTAGCTTCTGCTCCAGATTTTTCTCAAAATCCAATGAAGAAAATGATTCAGGTTCAAATAGGCAGCACAGTTAATTTTGAATGCAAACCAAAAGCTTCTCCTAAGGCCAGATTTTTGTGGAAGAAAGGAGGTGAGCAGCTACAAGAAAATGAAAGGTATTGAGTCTTTCTTTGTTTTAATCTTACAAAAACATTGTTTATATATTTTTTGATAAAAGCTTATATAATAGTGTCACTTGTGGATCCAAACTGTTCTACAGTTAAATGAGTATAAAGTTTAACAGCTGTAAAGTTCTTTGGTTGGTTGGTTTTGCAATTGTCGTTGTATCTGAACACAGACAGTGTTAACGGCCAACTTTAATTTTCAGTATAATGCAGAGGGTGACCGATTTCCAGAGAAAAGCAGGTAAGCATAGGAATGGTGAAAGCTATAAAACAATGCAAAATGCCTGCAACAGAATTCTCCCAAAATTCTGTCAAGGAGGCAGATGTGACATAACACAGACATGGTCATAATCTGGTTGAGAGATGAAACAAGAAAAAAAATTATCAATGGGCAAAAGTTAGTAATTGGGAGGTCTGAAGTAGCATTTGCCCTTCTAATATTTTGATTTTTAATGTTTTTCAGCTGTTTATATAGGGAAATATTTTCCTATATAAAGATAACTCCAATATGTAGGTGATATTTAAAAAGAAAAGGAAAAAAAAAATCAAGGTTTACCAGGAGTTTAGAAGGGGTACTTAGTAAATCCTTATTAAATTAAAACTTAAGCTGAATGGTGGAAGGTGAATATCAGCATTGACAAATGTGTAATACACTTTGCAAGGGAAAAATAAAACTGCTTGTATTCAAGTGTTTTTTGTTTTTTTTTTTGTTTTTTTTTTTTTTTAAATTAACCACTAGGAAAGTGATACAGGCATCACTGTGGACGGGTGGGTGTAAGCATCTGCTTAGTATACATTAGCAGCCAGATAAAAGGGGTGATAGGTATGGGACAGAATAGAATATAATTTTTTAAAGTTATATAATTTTTTAAAGTTATTGCACCATTACCAAAGCCTATTACCTTGATACTATGTTCAGTCCTGGTCATTTCGGTTTGCTTTGGTCACAATGAGAGATTGTTGATGAAAATATTTAGAAGCATTGACTAATTAATCAGTTCAGAGATAGAAGGGATTAAGACTGCATGATTTCAAGAAGAATTAAAGACAATATGTGTGAAAAAATGGATTATGAGGGAAAACAGGATACGTACTCATTCATTCAAATACTTAATTTCATGTGCACATTGTTTAGATAAAAATAGAAAATTAAAAAAAATAGGCATTCAGATTTTCTAAAAGCAACCATAAAGTTATCCAATTTATGGAAGATAAAATAGATCATTATTTCTTTAGTTATTTACATGATAATGAATATGTTTTCATTAAAAAAAGTTCTTGACGGAAAGGTTTTCATTCACCATTCTGAACTATTGACTTCCAACAATGTAAGCATTTTTTCTAGCGATAAGCATTACAGTGTTACAGAATTAGCCATGAAATGAAATTGTACCAGTCACTAGATCATTTGGGCAAACTTACAGAAATGTACCTCTCTGCACTCTGGAGCAGCCTCTTTATCTTTCCAGCCGTAAAGCTTTCTGTCTTACATTTCAAAATTTACATAAATTGGAATTTAGGGGCTGCAAACGGGGGTAGGAAAAAAAAAGTTTGAGTAAGTGGTCAAATTAATACAATTGCACACCTGACATCGTTGAACACAGGGGCTTGATCCTTAAGATGTTCTGCCTGCCATTCTAGCCCTCAGCAGAGACTGTAAAAAGTCTCAGGAGCAGGATAACTGTTCGGGAGGTTTGCTTGCACTGAGGTCAGGCTTTCTGCAACTCATTGCTAGAGTATCTGAGCTGGTGACAGACTTGTAGTCACAGCAACAGCCACATAAGAGAGTTTGACTGAGAGCAGGGCTGAGAGGATGATTAAATATGTCCCTCCCCATATTTAACGGGATGCTGCAGCGTGAGCATAGTGTAGCTCAAGTGTCTGAAAATGCAGAGCTGAGCCTGAGGGAACAGACTGGTCCATTTTGCTTTTGGAGGCAGATTGCCAAGGCAGTGTTCTGATTTCACAATTGCACCTGTGCTTCTCTAGCTCTGTTGTGTCATGTGTGTCACCTATCGCTGTGAAGCTTTCTCATCCAGGTGAAATTCTTTTAGCCTTATTCCTATAAAACACTATATAGTAATTTTGTTTTAAAAATTATAAGTGCAGAAAATTTTACCACATAGATCAAAACCATTTATGAGAACTTTAGCAAGGTAGACAGATGTAATAGCTTCTTGGTCTGCGTCGCTCTGGCTCTTTCTTCACAGGGGACACAACAGCTTTCATATGTTCAAATGTTAAATCTTGACAACTGTGCAATTTGGCAGAAGATAAGACATCCATCATTACAGAGCTTTATACGGTACCACAGATTTATTTAGGTGGCTGCCTGCAAGCAAGCAAAACCTCTTTCAAAGCAAACCCTTTAGTTTTTCTCCCTTGTGAAGAAGAACCTTCCTCTTGTTGTAATGGCATAATATCACAGTCATAAAAGAGTCTGTAACACAGGGCCACAGTGAGCCCTGTTGTTATTTGATGATTATTCTTATTTCACTTGTCACTCTTGTGACCCATGTGGCACATGTGTGGATAGCTAGCACCTCATTTGCTCCTGTTCAGAAAATTCTGAGCATTCCTCCTGGTGCCATTCCTTTAAAAAGGTGAAGAAGGTGGTATCCTCCTTGCCCCTGCCTGGCTCCTTTGCTGCAGTTGCCTCTGTACACCCTTCAGATAACCTGTGCACGTTCGATACTATTTATTTACTATTTATGGCAACAAAGAGGAAAGCTGCCCAAGCTGCCAGGTAGGCTGGAGTATGCAGGACTCCACACATGCCCAGGAGTGTTTCAGCCCTAAGTGGGACTGTGTCTTGCAAGCAGCAAGTCAGAATGGACATCGGAGCTAATCTGAGTGCTTGTTAGAATTGCCCTTCAAAAGTGATAGCTAATATTTTCTTTTGGGGTGATCACACCAGGCAAAAGAAGTAAGTGTTCAATTTCTGGAAATGTATTGAGCACATACAGCACTACATGCTCAGATTTGTGCCTTTGCTTGAAAGAGCAAATTATAGTTTTTAGTTATGCAAACTAAGTGCTGTTGTTTCCAGAATATGGCCCAGAGTGTCTTGCACTGTATTTTCAACAGTTCACTATAAATGGCTTACAGAAGAAATGTAATAACAAGCCAATAATCCTGCATTAATCCAAATGAAGTGCACTTGCCTTCTGAGCAAAGGAGAAATTTGATTCTTTGAAGAAAGCACTCTAGTTCATTACTGTCTGCTATGAATAATTGCAATTCATGAATTTATTGCAGTTCTATAATTCTTGCAATTGAGAAAAGCATTTCCAACTAGCAGTACATTTTTCAACCAATAACTATTGTTCTAATAAGGAAATGTGGTGTTTTTTAATGGAAGAAAAAGGGAGGAACAAGCTCAAAAGAAGGATCATGCTGGCTGGAGAGGACCAGCAAACTCTTTAGCTGGGGGAAGAGAATGAGCTAAATTGCCTTTGGAACTCAGACCTTTGGCAGGAGCACTCCTATCCAGAGCACTCCTTAAGAGAGGAAGGAGAGGATGAATAAAGGGTTTCTCCTCACTTGACCGCTTGCATTTGAATATAAGGAGCTGGCAGGGAACTTGAGCAGTCTTCAAAGGCTGCATCTCCTGTCCAGGAGTCTGTTTCTACAAGAGAAGAGCTCTGCTGCACTATATGTACTGCACAATATCCCACCTCGATAAATAGAGAGTTTGCCAAATCCATTTTCCCTTGCGTAGTTAAAATTACGTTCCTACTGATTTTTGGTAGGCTCACTTGTGCCATAATAGAGTATCTCTGGTAGAGAATGTGTTGTGTTTCATGTACACGTGCACGCCTACTGGAGCGTGTTCCCTTCTGAGGTTGTGGGAAGGCAGCTCCAGACAGTCACAGGGATGTTTTGTCAGTGCTCTGGTACAGGCAGCAGGTTTAGGCAGTGCTACCTGGGGCCACATACCAGAGCGGGAAGGCTTAGCACGACTGTAGAACTGCATCTTAGGAGGCGTCTGCTGTGAAAGTAAAAGGCAGCATCGTGGATAGAAACAGCTGCTCTTAAGAAATCCTCCTTTTTCAATAACAAATACTCTTATCATTTCAAAGTATTCTTCATCTTTTGTGGTAAGAAAATTTCTGTTTCATTCGTGGTAGTGGTCTCAATACTTCTGTGAAGCCTGGAAGATTTTCATATTGATGTCATTGTTACTTGTATTGTTAATTTATTTTTAAATGGTGGTGTATTTTCAATGTATGGATTTGGATAATGACTCAGTAAGTTTTACTTAAATGAGCTGAAAATGATACATGTTGAGAGGGCAGAATATAAATTTCAAAAATGGATTCATGAGCTCTGGACTGAGAAATCGCTCAGTACTGGAAAAATACAGTCTTGCATCTTGTTAATTTTGCAAGTATGTGATTTTTAAAGAATATTTTTAATAAAGAGAGTTACAGAGTGAAGAGCAGTGAAATGTGAAGGTATAGGGGCCACTGCAGAGCACTGCATATCAAAGGAAAGGAGAATCAAATGAATTGGGTACTGAAGCAAGAAAGGGCTCCCTTCAGATTGCAGGTTCTTTCCTTTGAAAGGAATAATTTTGGATGATGTAATGAGTGCAGTAATCCTAGCGAGAATTCTGCTTTCATGATGCCAGATCAGGTACTGAGAGAGCAGGAATGTGATTATCTGGCACAGGTCATCCCCCCCTTACGCCTGTTGTGTGCAACGCCACAACCGGAGCCATTTGTAGTTACTTATTATACGGCCTTTAGAGCATTTCTGTATGTTATATTTTATCAGCAGTCACTGAGCCACAGCATGGCTGGGTTTATTCCAAATTAATCTAGGGCAGCCTCTACTGAGAGCATTGCAGAGCCCACAGGGTCTCCGAGGTGAGGATCGTAGAGGGCAAAGCATAGCTGTGTCCGAGGGGTAGGGCTCCAGGAGCCACCTCTGTTGCAGAAGCTGGCTCCCACTGTGAATAGATGAGATTTTATTTTTATTTCTTTTATCCTCTAAAAAAGCAGATTAGACAGACTTAATAAAGGTTAGATTAACTTGGTGCCAATTTAATTCACATTTCTATGAAAAACTGAAGACATACTAAAAATATTACATTGTAGGTGGGCTCTTCAAAGAATTTTTAAATAATATTTAATGTATCCATATTATTTGTAATTGATAAGTAGTTCTAGAAATTTATTAGGCATAAATTGCTTGTAGCTGGTGCTGAGCTCCTGGCTCAAATATCTGACTGGAAAGAAGATTCATATAAGGGATTTTGAGATCATGCAGAAGAGTGTTTCAACTGCTAACAGATCTACCTTTTTTCCTAGAATTTTCTAGATTTATCAAGAGTAGGAAAAGCTGAAAGGAGCACAAAAGATATTGCATACTTTAACTTCAATAAAATAGACATTTCAGCACATGTCTCTTAAAAAAAAAAAAAGAAAAAAGAAAAAAAAGGTTTCCATGAGGATCAGTTACTGGACTTATCATCACTAGAGTTTGAATTAAGTATTTTTAGTTCCTTATGTTGCCGTATGATTTCAAACTCTGTGATGTGGAAAGTAATGCATTTATTTACCAGTGCTTCAGCAGGAGCTTATTTTGGCTACCTTTCTTGTTAAGTAATCTGGTGTAATTTAGTTGGAATATGATTGATATATAAAAAGCAGTTTTGACCCACTTTTCCATTGATCCTTAGTACAGAAGTGTTTCAAAATGGAAAGTAGCATGTTTGTGTTTCTTATCATATCAATAACAATGTTAAATGGTTGGCTTTTCTACTGAATAATCTGACAAATACAAAAGACCCTGGTTATTTAATTTGGATATGGCTGCTATTTTAGGAATAAGACATAGTCATGGGAAGCTGAGCAAATAAGCATTCCTTTACACTTGCGCTGATGACACCAAATGTGTCATCACCAGTGTAAGGACTGTGGCGCTGAATCTCAAGCTCATACTGGTTTTGTTGCACAGAAGTCTTTGAATTTTGACAGGATTTTGGTGAGTAAGGTGTAAAAATATGTAAGCCTGCAACAGGACTAGGTCAGTTCTCTGAGCAAGCCAGGGACAAGGAATCCAGAATAGCTTCAGTAGTGAAGTCAACAGATGATCTTGGCTTCCTGGAGCACCGCTTGCCTTCTAATCCTGGATGGTACTTTTGTATGTTCATATGTATATATGAAAATATGGTGCAGTATGCAATTATGCTAAAATAATTAACTATCATGTGAAAGATACGAGCTCTTTTCATGCATAGTCAGTGTTAACTAAGACAACTAAGGTAACTATGATCTGATGACCAGGGAAAGGTGACAAATCAGTCTCCAGCCGTGCTAATAGGCCTGAGGGGCACACCATTATTCAGCCACCTGCTTCCGTTTTAGAGGGCTACAAGTTTCTGCCATTTGCCAGTGCTCTGAAAGTCTGCAGGCAGCTGAAAATGGAATTCAGTCTGAAATTGCTAGGCTTTAGTGAACTGTAGTGAAAAAATATTGTGATACAGGAAACATTATAAAAGGTGTCTCATTTTTCTGCTCAGGAAATTGAGAGCACTTCCTGGCAGCAGCCAGCCAGAGTGTATTTGCTTTATCACAGTGGGTGAATGTCTAATAATTTTTAGTATAATAAAAACTTCAACTTGTCTAATGCTTCAAGAGGAAGGGGTTGAGCTATTTCTGGGTTAGTGTTTTTGTATATGTGTATTTTGAGCTATATTTGCTGCTTTTGTAATGGAAAAAAGTAGAGTTGCTTTTTTAAAATTTACCAGTAAAGATTTTGACAATTCAATTTTTCTAAAATTGATTTGTTGTTTTTCCAATTCTGAGAAAACTCTTGATTCTTTACTACATCATGATTTTAATAAGCCTCCTGCTTCATTATTTCAGATGAGATAGAGTTGCAAATAGCTGCGAGCACTCTAAATGTCATTTGCTTTAATTAAACAATAGACATTTTCTCTTTCATACCCTGATCTATTTTTTACTCTGGTCTAAAGTTGTCAACACTGTTTATTTTTGTTTAGTTTTTCTTCTGGGAAACTTATTCAAAGTAGATGCTGTAATGCAAGCCCTTGCAGAATATGCACGTAACTGGCCGGTCCCATAGCCCCATGTGTTTTCACACCTTCTGTTGTATGTTATATACGTATGTTGATGTTATGATAAGCTTGTCCATGCTTAATAATGTAATGTATGTGTAATACATGCTTAAAATACCTAGAAATCATATGGTAAACTTAATTAAAAATGTTCCATCTAATGTAAAGCACAGCCAATTATTACTCAGTTTTCTAAAACAAACTAAGCTTTGGGTGAGGGGAAGAAGGCAAGGATACAACCCATGAAGTTAGGATTTCAGATATCAGCAAAGAGCTTATACTGGATTTTGCTAAATGCTACTCTACAGATGTCAATGTTGCAAATGAAGTATTGACTTAAATGGAATATTTGCTAGGCATGTTTATGTAAAACCTCAAAAGTGTAAAATGTGGATTGCTTATTAAACATGCATTGATGATACATAGTTATATCAAATTTGCTATGCAAGACTATAAATAACACAGTACAACAGTTGAAAATTATTCTAGTTTTAGCTGAAAAAGATGGAGTTAATATATGATTCCTCTTTTTACTCACATACATAAAAAAACATACATATGTATGCATTCATATCTTAAATGTTGAGTTTGCGGGTGTCCAAAATAACAAATAATATGAATTCAACTTTGCTGCTTATTAGTGGCAGCAAAATTTTAAAATACCAGGTTGGTAACTGGTGCAGTTCGTTATATCTAGTGTAACAAATGCATATTCAAACACTTTTTCTGCAAAGCAATGCTATCATTAAAAAAAACTTTGTAATTTTTTAGAATCATGTTATTAAGTGATGGAAGATTAAGAATAGCCAATGTGACTAAAGTCGATGTTGGAAGCTACACATGCCTGGCAGCAAACCAGTTTGGAACAGCTAGTGGCACAACAAACTTAATAGTTACAGGTGAGCTGGAAAGGACAATTATTTGCAAGGTTGTTTAAATTGAATTACAAAAGCTGCATCAGAAGTCTGCAATGCTGTGAATTCTGAGTTTGCTTTCTGAAATACAAGATTTTGGAAAGTCATCTCAAAAGCATATATTAAGCATATATAAAAATAAAAGGATGTGAGTTACAGATCTGTGATCAGTTGGGATAAGAGAGACTGAGCAATTTTCTCTCTTTGACAGCGATGCCTCTTGGCCATGGATATCAGATCCAGAGGTTCCAAACACTTTACTCCACTCTTTCACTTACTAAATATTAAATAATGCAATTATGCTTTTTAAGTATTTTACTTTAATTTGAAAAATAAAAGACAGTTCATGACAATCCAGAAGAGTATTTGCATCGTACACTTCTAAATGGTAGTTGTGTCATTGTGGGTTGCAGTCCATTTAGCTTTGTAAAGTATATTGACCTGCCCACAGCAAGTTGAAATCTACTCTCTCTGTTTCTAGAAGCACCTGCTGGTAAATGTGTAAGGATACAGGGCTGCAACAAGAAAGCTCAGTCAGTAGCGTTTACAGTCCTGCTGCCTATTTGAAGTGACTCTTATTAATGAGGTCTGGAGACAGAGATAGAATATTAGTAGCAAGACTAATATTAGAATATTAGTAGCAGCAAGATCAGTAATAAAGAAATCCAATAACTGATATTTCTGTTCTCAACAGAGCCAACAAGAATTACTTTGGCACCTTCAAACATGGATGTTACTGTTGGAGAAAGCGTCATCTTGCCGTGCCAAGTTCAGCATGATCCAATACTAGACATCAACTTCTCCTGGTATTTTAATGGAACACTTACTGATTTCAAAAAAGACGCTTCTCATTTTGAGAAGGTTGGGGGGGTAAGTTGAAATTACCTTCTCTTGTCTTATACATGTATGAAGCACCAGCAGGCTTACTTTTTTTCTTTTTATACTACAGCATGGAAAAAGGATGTTTATTCTCTTTCGGGGCTGTAGACTGTTCTTTTGTGATGGAGGCAAGTCATTAGTTGAGCTAGTTGCAGCATGTAACACTGTACAGTGAACCTAGGTTTTAGACTGGATTGTAAGTGCCAACCTCTGTTTCTGCTTCTGGCATTATGTGTTTTTTTTTTTTTTTTTTTTGAGAGCCTAAAATATATCAATGAACATGATCAAGGAAAGGATTGAGATTTTGTGGGCTACAGTGTAATACAAAAAAAAAAAAAAAGGAAAAAATTTACATTTTGCTTTATTTTTCCTGGTTTATATCTCTAATGGATCTCTCAGCAAATTCTGTTTGAGTTTCCTTAGGTGAACAGGGAAATATCACATCACATAATGCTTGTTTAGGATGTAGAGATGTTGTGACAGGGAGATGGAGGAAATGAATATTGTTATATCATGCACATTTTCTTAGAAATCTTTCTTAGAATAATTAACTGACCTTCTGTCATGATGTAATGAGAATGTCATGATTTGACATTGTCAGACCCTCTTAGTTTCCAGTAACATAGACTTTATTTACTTTATAATATTTCCCTGAAGTGTACTTGTATGTACAAATAATAATTTTGGAAAGGAAAGGTAAAAATATGCAAAATACCTAAATCTGACAGTACTGCTGACTCAATTAAGGATTTATAAGCTTATTAGAAATTAAATATTCACTCTTAAAATTAAAAAGTTTTTTTTTCATAAAACAAATGCAGGTCAAAAAGAAGTTTTCATAGGAAAGTCTCAGCCAGTCCTGAATAAAGTTCCAGAGTGAATATTGTTAATTCAGAGCTCTGAAACTTCATTTTACTTGAAAACTTGTCGTAAGAAACAGAGGTAGGAGTTCTTATGGGATATAGAAGGTTTTGTTTTCTAACTCCTGTATAAATAGGGGATTGAAGCCCATTAGTAGAAAACATCATAGATTATCAAGAGATACACTGAAACATTTTGTGGGCTTTCTCTGGATTCCATTTAGGTTAATGGAATTATTTCATCTGGAAATAAGAGTCATGGTAAGGAAGGAAGACAGCATAAATATGTTATAAGCCTTCAAATAGCTGCAGTGCTTATTTGCTCAAGTAAATCCCTTCAGCTGTGTTGGTGGTAAACATGGTAATGACTCCTCACTGGATGGATGCCTCTTTGGGATGAGGGCTGGGTAACAATGTCTTGAGAGTCCCTGCCACATTCTTAAAGGACATAGCAGGCCTGGAGGCTGCCAACATGTAGTAGCTAAGGGAAATGCTGTGGGACTAGCACCTGGTCTTCCAGATGGTTATAAAAGTCCTGGATATGGCACTATTTAACTGCCTTTTCTTGTTGTTGTTGCAAATGATTTATAGGAAGAGTATGGCAAATGAAGCATTTTCCAAAATTTTCAACAGATTGGCGCTAAACTGTTTCTAGCATCTCCTGCTCAGGCAGCCCAGCAATGGCTCAAGTTGTCACACAGCTGGGAAATGTAAAAGCTATTTCAGTGCCAGTTACAGATGTTCATACCCTGTGGACTACACTTTATTTGAATTCAGTGTAGTATGGAGAAAGCTGGGTGACCTTGCTGTCACCTGCACTTGTCCACACTGGCAAAGATTCAATCTGGCTGGGCAAAAAGGTGCCTAGGGCTAATAGTCTGCAGAGCAATCCCAAATGCCTTCTGCATCACAACTTTCTGCTGCTGCAGGTTTCTGTATTTTCCCCAGTACTTTGGGATTCTTTCCTAAAAGTAGCCAAGAAAAATTTGCCCGCGTCACTATTCCAGTGACCATATATTTTGCTAATGTTACTTAGCGGATATTAGAGCTAATGCTGTAACAGCATTTTCTTCACTTCCAGTAAAAAAAAGTAGTGATCTAGCCCACTCAGGCTTCTTAAGCCAAGGAGGGAGGCAGGCTTCTATTTCAAGTAAAATTATTCTGTTTGATGATCCCCTACTGTCTAGATGTTTTAAATGTAGTCTGCTAAAACAAGTTCATGTAGAACACGTTTACCTGTGAGTATTTATTGCTGTTGGTAATTTCTTGCATGTCCACTTCTGAGCACAGGGCTGGATTTTAGATCGCTTTTGGCTTAACTAACTTCTTCCACTTTAGCTTAACTTCCAGGCCTGGGAGTCCTGCAAACGGCAGCATCTGCACTGTAATAGGAGATCAGGTGTTGTATTTGTACTGTCCCACGTGGAAGGGAAGCAATCAGAAGTGTTTCGAGCTTGTGCTCAATAAAGAAGTGAGACGTGGCAATGCTCGTCCTGCAATTTTAACTATAAATATCAAATCTCCCATTGACATCAGTGGACTAGACTAAGACTCTAAAAAAGGTTTGGACAATGCGATATGGCTGATTTGTATTCCAAGTTAGAGATTTATTTGAAATAATGGCAGTTTGCATAAACAAATGATTCTTGAAATACAAACAAAATAATGGCTGTTGCAAAGTTGTTCTGTTTTTTTTTCTTTTTTTTTTTTTTTAATGAGACTAACACCCCAGAGTAATTTCTTTCCTTTTCTTCCAAAGTACTATGTGAAAGAACTAGTTGTGTGTCCAGTGTAGCTGAAAATGGCTCCTAAATAGGATTCTGTCTTCAAGTGAATTCCTACCTTTCTAGAAAATGAACTTTGCAACATGCCCGGAAAGTTAACGGATTTTGGTAAAGCCTTTCCAGATGTGGAGGAAAACAGCCTGAGGTAAACTGACTCAGGAAATAGAAGAATGAGCAGGCGTTGAAAAACTAGAGAGTTGCTGGGCATTCTTGCCAGACTGGATTGACTCTATTCCTTACAGCAGTGTCATGTCTTAATGAGTAAGAGGGACGAGAAGCAAACAACCAGCCTGGCACCAGGCTGGATTGTAGCAGCTCCCAACAAAATCTGTTGTCTCTTGTAGGTAATGTTGCCTTTTCAAAGGGCACATTTCTGCCAGCAAAACATACGACAAACTATCTGTTTAAAACTTGTGCTCAGATAGCAGGATACCCAGGTATATTCAGGCTGAGCCAAAGCAACAAAATTTCTGCTCATTGTATGAACATAAATCTGCCATCATACTCTGTGGGTATCAGACCATCAACTCTACTTTCCTAGTGTGACTTAGATTAAAATCTGATTGAGAGATTTTTCACCTAGAAAATGTGAAGTGTATTAAAGCAGTAACTATTCATCTGACACAAAGAGGGAGGAGATTTTGGAGCAGGCTACCATGTCTAGGATCATGTTTTCTGTTACAATGGTGTGGAGAACAAATAATAGAGACAGACAAAACATTTCCTGTCTATTACCAAATTACAGCTATCACTCAAGTTATATGTATGTTTACTTTGATTCAGGAGATCAAGTACATCCATAACTTAAGAACAAAGCATGAAAAAAAATACTGAAGATGAAATATTCTGTGTAGACTTAAGAGAATCTCAAAATCAGCGGAAATTAGCTAAAGTCCTACAAATATACCCTTAAATAAAAGTTTGCTCAGCATATAGACTATGTGAGTAGTTTTACAGAAGATTTTAAGAATATGAGGCTTTGAGGAAAGCAGCAAATTGACTCTGAACAGTTCACCTTGCATCGTGCCTTTTTGCTTTTTATTCAAAAAGCTGTAGACCAGACCAAATTCGGCTTTGTCATTTGCATTCTTGAACTCTCTTTAGAAGCTGGTAATACCGAGACTTTACCAATTCTGTTTAGACAGCAAATGGGTTTGCAGCCATAGTAACCACATTTTCTCTTTCTTAGAGCTTTCACATAGTTTGTCACAGGGTACCAGCTTTTTTTCATATTTCATAGTAGTAGTCAGTAGTATATTCCTAGCAAGAGGTACCCATGTTGCAGCTTACCTTCCATGTTAAAAATAAATTGCGTGTGTGTGAGTCTGTGTCAGGAACATGTTTGTATTAGGAACATGCTTACAATTAGCATGGAGCACATGATTATGTAAGAACTTGTTAGCCTGCACTCTGTGTGCCAGTACAATTTTTGAGCCCCTTTTTCCTTCAGTTTTTTTCACTGATTTCTCCATTTATCAAATATGAACTCAAATTACAAGATGGAACAATCGAATTTTAGTGAGAACTTTGTATCTTGACAGAGTGCATCAGGTGATCTAATGATTAGAAACATCCAGCTGAAACACAGTGGAAAGTATGTTTGCATGGTGAGGACAGAAGTGGATAGTGTGTCTTCTGCAGCGGACCTCATCGTGCGAGGTAAATCCCAGCCTCACTTACATGAATCATTTCCTAACTTTTGTGCATTGCAGATTGCAGGAACAATTCATGTTAGAGGTTCCTCTGTGATTTCAGCTATGATTCTGTCATACAATTAGGGAGAATTTTAGCACCTTTTTTTTTTTCCTCCATATGTGACTGAAGCTTACATTTTCCCAGAAAATAGAGAGATGACGAATGTAACGAATCTTGACTTCACACCTTTTCCCACTGGCAGTTCCTCAAGTCATTGATGAGAGGGAACTCAACTGTGAGACAGTTAGGAATTGCTGCTTCTGCTAAATAAAAGGGTTTGATGCTCCTGTGATCCTGTATCCTCCCTGTGAAATGGGCAACTGCTGCCAGTGCTTACAGAAATCTGTGTCCTAGTGTCAAAGTTGATTTTATGTAATGGGGGATATTTATTTTTCTTCAGAACTGAAATCAGAGCTGTTAAGTTTGAACTGTAGCTTTCAGTACTAATTACACAGCTAAAGGTAGTACAAGAGAAGAGCTGTAAATCCAGGAAAGCACATTATGCAATCAGTATTTTTTCAATATATTTTAAAATAGGCCGCGTATCTGTTTGGATAATACATTTTTTGTATTATGAATATGATATATTGTTGTTTAACACTGACTGTGATAACATACTGCTATTTGGATGTTTTTATGCACTGTTGGGTATTTCACTCCTTTGCTGGTACATCCAGCATTCTTGGTAGGATGCAGAGCCTCCGGATTTTCCAGGAGGCAGAAAGCTCTCCTGATGGCACTGCTGTTCAGGGGGCTCAGCAGGTGTTGTGCTGAAGCAGTGCTACAGTGCATCACAGAATAAAACAGCTGCAGATAATATTTGTAGATTAAAAAAGGACAGCAAGGACTGAACAACTGAATTGGGAAAGATAGAGGAATCATGTGGAAAAAAGGTCCAAAAAAAAAACCCCTGTCATCTGTCACGGTTCAGAATTAATATTTCCTAGTTTATCTGACTTATATTTAGTGAAGATATATAAAAAAGTAAATGTTCTTATTCTAAGATAAATTGTTTTCTTCCTCTCCCAGTGCTGATCAAATGGTGCTGTGTTAATGACTGCCAGAGTACTACCTTCCTTACAAACCCCACCACCTAGTTTTCCATTTGATTCTAGGCTCCCCTGGGCCCCCTGAACACGTGAAAGTGGATGAAATAACTGATACCACAGCTCAGCTCTCCTGGCAAGAAGGCACAGATAATCACAGCCCAGTGACTACTTACACCATCCAAGCAAGAACACCATTTTCAGTTGGCTGGCAGAGAGTCACAACAGGTAAAGAGACTTTTTCCTTTAAATGCTTTTAACTGCAGGTAACATGTTCTTAATTTTTCTCCCTCCCTTTTCTTTTCTAACAGTTCCTGATGTGATTGATGGAAGAACATTTACAACGACAGTAGTAGATTTAAATCCTTGGGTTGAATATGAATTTCGTGTAGTTGCCAGTAATAAAATTGGAGGTGGAGAACCTAGTTTACCCTCAGAAAAAGTAAGAACTGAAGAGGCAGGTTAGTCGGTTTCCTTATTTGTTTTTATTTCAAGAGTCTTAATCAAAAAAAGAAAAAGTGTGTGTAAATATATACACATATATATATATATATATATATATATAATGTTCAAATCCATGGGTCTTTTCAAGCAAACCTGGAATGTACATCAACAGTTTAGTTGCATTGCTCCACAGGTCACAAAAGCCAAATATTTAAAATACTGTATGGCAAATTTAAACTGTATGGCAAAATTCAGTCTGTTCAGTAAGTACTAGAGTCTGAAGATGTCACTGGATGGAGAGGGGACAGGGGGTTTATTTCTTCTTCATGTTTGATCAGTGTTTACCTTCCGTATAACACGTGTAACAAGCTCTCCCTACCAGTAGGTACTAGGGATAAGGGCATTGCTCAGTGCATCTGCACAAGTTAATTCTATTGAAAACTTGCCTGTGCCTACAGTGCTTCAAAAGTCCTTGCCTTGATGTGCAGAACATGTCAGACTGCAGCCGTACAACTGGGTTGGCTTCAAAGGAAAACGGTGCTGTTGTATAATGTTGTGTCTCTTATCTGCACTGGATAGACAGCTATACATTTCTTTTTCACAGTTCCTGAAATTCCCCCATCTGAAGTCAGTGGGGGAGGAGGCAGCAGGTCTGAACTGGTCATAACATGGGATGTAAGTTTTCTGGCAAGCAATTTTCTTCAGAAAATGATTGTTTTCATTCAAACGCTTCTTAAAAGATGACTTTCCCTGGCTGCAGCAGCTTCTCATCTAGGATGTATATGTGTTCGGTAACACTCTGTAATGTGAGCTATGCACGTTTGCCTTCCTGCTTTCATTTGTTACTGTGCTAGACCGCAAATCCATAGGAACCGCAGTTAGTTTGACTAAAATTGCTTCTATTGTCAAAAAACGGTTAAGCTCAAGAGAGGAGAGGACTGTGCAAATGGAAGTGTTATTGTTCAAAGGTTGAGACACAGAATTATGCTTTTCAATGAAACTTTGCAGTTTGTATTTTATTACCATTAACTCTGGACTCATGTGCTAGCTAATATATAAAAAAAAAATATATATTTCTTTATGGCATGTATCCATTTTTATGACTTTAAAAATGTTAATAAGTTATTACTAGCATGACAACGCTGTGGTAACATAATTATAGTCAGAAGCCACTGTGCTGAGGCAGTTTTGGCGTCTACAACAATTGACTAAGCAATCATTTATTTTTTCTGAACTATAAATTTAGACCAGAAATTGAAAAATAACATGTATTTACTGAAGACTGTCTGAAACCAGCATACTTGCTGGAAAACAAGCAATGTACCTAAAAATACTCTCTTTTTGATGAAGGCAGGCATGTGTACAGTGCAAACCTTATGGTAGGATGAAAAGAACACATTTTGCTATACTGTACCAGAGTTAATTTGTTGCTGGAATGAGCCAAATGATGTACTAGAACCTGCTAATGATCCCTTATGTGAGCCTTTTGGTACTTTCTTCCTGTCCCCATGTTGTATGTAACATGATAGATTATTATCATCTGTTGCTTTTCACAGCCCATTCCTGAAGAATTACAAAATGGAGAAGGTTTTGGATATGTTGTTGCTTTCCGCCCCTTTGGCACCACAACATGGATCCAGACTGTAGTCACATCTCCTGATACACCAAGATATGTCTTTAGAAATGAAAGCATCTTGCCCTTTTCACCATATGAAGTCAAAGTTGGTGTATATAACAATAAAGGAGAAGGGCCATTCAGTTCAGTCACAACAGTGTTTTCAGCTGAAGAAGGTATGTGTTTGGGTTCTCACCAAATATTTCAACATGAGCTCTTCCACGAGAGTACAGCAGCTGTTAATAAAAATTAGATCATTTTAAATAGGAGCATATTTATTTCCACAGTCACCAGTGCTACTGATGTCCTTTATTGATTTTCGACTACAGAGCCTACCATAGCGCCCTCGGGTGTATCTGCAACCAGTCTGTCATGCTCAGTTATTGAAGTTTCCTGGAATGCCATCCCATGGAAGATGAGTAGTGGAAGGTTACTGGGATATGAGGTAAACCTATCTAACATGCATTCCCTGTTGTAAAGAACCATGACCTCCAGTGATTTTTTACATGCATAACTTTCATGTCAGGTAACTCCCATCCCTCTGAAAATGATGCTTTTAAAAAAATAGAACTCCACAAGACCTGAAAGGGAAGGTGAGAAACCAGGGAATTAGGGGGTTCCCCTACAGGGAATTAGACCTCCACCATTTCAGAGTCACATTATTTATTTTGAATGGCCAAGCTGATGAACATGAGTATCTGATACTGTGCTTGCTATTTTCCAGCTGGAAGCAGCACAGCAGCAGAGTGTTCTGGGCCAGAACCCACCCTGCACAGCCAGTTTTGCCAGGGGCATCGTTAGCTTTGTGCTAAAACTCCCAGAGGGATCCTCAGACTGGCCTTGGCTTGCAGTCGTGGCCTGATGTGCTGCCCACTTGCCTTAGTATTCGCAACACCTCTTGCTTACTATAGCATTTTCCTCTCTTAAGAGAAAATTTTAGCTGCTTTACCTTAAATTTGATGTCAGCATTTAGTGCTTTGGGCAGAACTATTCTGGGGATAGCAAGGCAGAAAGTGTCCAATTATTTGCAGAGTCTGTGAGATGCAGGGAGCTTTGTTGCAAAATCTGAATTCTTCCAATTTTACCACTGTTTAAAAACTGAGATTCTGTTTAAAAACAGATATTGTAAAACACTTTTTATTGAAAAACCTATGAAAATTGAAGAACGGCTGTATTTATTAATGGACTCAAGACATGCCTAATATATACAGACTTCAACCACCTTTCTTGCTTTCTTTCTGGCCCATGTTCATCCAGAAAAAGGATCTTTTCTTCATTACCAAACATAGAAGAAGAAAGAACACAATGAAATTGTGTTTTGCTTCCTGTGATGATAGTCATGGCTCCATCTAATAGTATTTTCAGACAGATATTTTTTCAGATTACATTTACTTACAAAGGAACTGTTTAGTAAGATGCAGTTTTCTTCTAATGAGTTTAACTTGTTTACTTGAAGTAATGCTTTTCCTCCCATTGTTATTTTTATTAGTTCAACCAACATCTAATATTTCAGTCTCCTTTTTTCTAAAGAAGTCATACAAAGAAAGAGCAGCAAGTATGACAGATAATAATTTTATTTATGTAGTATATGTATTTCTAAAACTTTAACTTTTCCAGCTTTTTCAGCTGTGGAGAAAAAAAGCACTTAAAGGAGTTAAATGCAGTACTGTGGGTAAACATTGCATAGCAAAAGAATTTAAATATATATTTTTTTTAATCTACCAGGTTAGGTACTGGAATAATGATGGGAAAGAAGAATCTTCAAACAGAGTAAAAGCTGTAGGCAATGAAACATCAATAAGAATAACAGGTTTGAAGAGCAACTTAGCATACTACACAGCTGTCCGTGCTTACAACAGTGCTGGAGCAGGTCCCTTTAGTGCCACCGTAAATGTTACCACAAAAAAGACACGTAAGTATCATGAATTTAAAGTGGGGAGAGCCATAATATTTTAGCATTTGCAGATAAATGAGAAACAGGCTTATTACCTGGGGTCACCATATGCATAAATGACCAAAAATTTCATACAGACTAGAACAGTTGCACAGTTAAAAATCAAGCTTGGATCTTTTATTTTCTGTTAAGTCAGTAGGATCATTAAGGAAAATTCACATACCCCACTGTACCTGAAGCGAGATACCTGATTTCTTCATACAGCTTTTAGCATTCTTCTAGAGATCTGGAAGACTTTTCAAAAAGTCAGCTGTGACTTTCTTCTATTAGAAGAAAGATTTCTGTTATTTGGAAAGAGAAACAGTGACTTGCTGAATTTTTCAGGGTTCTATAACATATTTATAAGTTCTCTAGGGCATGAAGTGGAATGTTCCTCATACTTCCTGCAAAATAATCATTCATGTCCATTGTTTCCCCTTGAACAAATTACTCAAGAGTCCACTTGACTGTTAAAAAGGAGAAATTAAGCTGGAGAACAGATTCTCAAAGACTGCCCTAATTTCTACAAATGGAAATATTTTTAGGATACGCTTGCATTGTAATACAACTCAGAATAAGGGTCATAAATCTTGAAGCATTTCTGTCAGACTCCCAAGAATCTCTATGAAAGGTCAAATTCTCCCCTACCAAAACCAGTGCTACCACCAGAACTAGGAAATAAGCCATCTTACTGGAAATGTACATATGCAGAAACAAGTGCCACGGTCACTGAAGACCAGACCAACTCAGATGAACTTGTATTTGCTAAAGGTTAGATTTATTACAGGCACAGTTACTGTGAACTGGTGGACATGACACACTCCCTGCGTGCAGCCAATGTGTGACCGCTGCTGATGGGGGTTCTTGAAGCCGTCACCCGGGCACTGCTTGGGTGGGCTCGTGCCCTGGTCAGGGCAGGAATTCTGCAGTCCTGGCTAGGGACTGCTCCACAAGGTAAACCAGAGCTCAACAAGCACCTCAGCTCGCTGACTAAAACAGAGGCTGGACCAGGCCCTTGATCGATACCTGTGCTACTTGGGGACATTAAAAAGTAAAAAATAAAAAAAAAATAGTTACACTATAACATACATACATCTTTCTGGTGAATAAACAAGGCAAAAGTATGCCAGTGCAACCTAAGGACATTTTCAAAACTTGAATATTTTGTTACTAGATAAATTAATTAGAGACAAATAATTCTCTGTAACAGAAACCCAACTTAGAACTTAATTTTTCAAGTCAGAAGTGAAATCTTATTACCAACAAAGGAAACTTTAATTTCAAACTGAATTTTTGTTGAGTTTCTTTGAGCTTTTTACTGATGAAACATGCCTCTTGGGTGAAGAAGCCTCACATCTTTTATTCCTTGTTTTCTTTTGAGAACTGATCTAAAGATTTCCAGAATTGAAAAGAATGGGGGGCAAAAGCTGTTTTTTTCATTCAGATGTATGGATTAATCAGTTTAATTTCTACTTTAACTTTCAAAACCTGACCACTTTTGATTGATGCATTTCTTACTGTGAAGGAATTTTGTATGTATTTACACATTTACATTTGCCCACACATTCTACAAGACATGCATTAGTAACTATTAACCTAATAAGAAACACATACAATTTGCCACCTCTTTCAGGTCTAAACATTCAGTCTTTGTCTTTGACCACTGAAGTATCTTTGTTTTTATATTTGAAATTAAATATTCATGTTTATAACCCAAAATTGCAAGAATAGCTTTTATTTTATACATTTTTTTGTTACATGTGATTGCAAGTAACTGTGGAAGAATTAACAAGTTTATAAGGCAAGATGACAGCATTATTTAATATTAAGGAGGTCATATAACTCAACATGCTCATACTCAAGTATATTCTTGCTGTAGCTTCTAATGGAGAGAAATATTAGTGCATATGAATAACTTCAATCATTTAACATCTGAGTAGGCTCAGTGAATTCCTGTAGCTGTTCACATACTCACTTAGGACTGGATATGTACTCAAGCAACCTGGTGGGTTTGCAGCTGGTCTTTGTAAATTAAGTTCTGCTGTTCTAATAACTGAAAATTACTAAGCATTTTTGTAACTGAAGTAAACTGGAGCCTTCTAAATCATTTCTATGAGTCAAGTGGTAGATAGAAGCTTACAGTTTTTATACATAATTACTCACCCTTTTTTTCAGATGTCATCTTAATAAGTTGTAGATTTAAAAGAATGAATCTTCTCAAAATTGGGCTTAATAGCTGAGTGGAAACTATTTTTATATGCTCATACGCTACTTAATTCTCACAAACAAATGTATCTGACAGTCATCCCTTAAATTTAATGAAATTGATTACTGTGTATCAGATTTAATTTTATTTAGTAGATAGAACAAGGCAACTACTGCAAAAATAAGATTTGTGAATAATTTAGAATAATTCTGCACTATGTGCAGACACATAGAATCTTTTTTTTCCTTTTTTTTTTTTTTTTTTCCTAATATGACTGCTCATGGACAGCAATTGGGGAGTTCTTTAGAAAACAAGCAAAAAAAAGCAAGTGCACAGGAGTTTCAAAGCCACTCTTACTGTTTAATCCTGGAGTGGTCGACCTAAGCAGCCCTTGCCTCCACTAGGTGACAGCAACAGTAAATTGTTTTCCGTAACACATTTAGGAAAGATTTTAATAGCTGATTGTGTCTCTGAACGACTCATCTGAGAAACCAACCTGAGACCTCTTAAGAAGTTTGCACTCATCTTCTTTCCTGAAAGCTCAGGACTTCCAAGGTGTAGTTAGGTGGCCAGCCAAGAGCGTACGACTCCTGAAGCCAATGGCCTCAGATTGTTGGTGAACATTCAAGAGCAAGAGACTTACCTGGCAGGAATCCAGTACTACTTGCAGTCACTGCAGTATACAGACTGCGTTCTAAAATCATGTCTAGTGTTAAAAAGAAAGCAGAAGAACTGTCAAATATTTCTGCATAACAAACCCATTAAAATAAATCAGAGTAGCATATCGGTTTGAATGTTCACTGAGAAAATAATAAATGTGACTGACAAACAATTCACTGTGAAATATTTGCTTATGCTTGACACTGTGTTAAAGATAGAAATTGTCTGTTATCATCGCTGGTTTCATTAGAGTATGTTCTAATTGATCGCCCGTGTCCTAAGACACACTTTTGTTTGGCTGTAGTTAATGAAAGGCCATCAACACATAATGCAACTTCAGAACTAACATTTATGTGCCATTCTATTTTTCCTTCCTTCTGGTATTCCAATTTAGTCTCTGAACCATAAAGTGTACAAATGACAATGCTGTATTTGAGTTGCTTTTATATCTAACATGTAATGACAGCCAATTACCTGAACTATTATTTCCTAGTGCAGAATAAATCATTAATGTCAATTAAACTAAACTCATGCTTTTACTACGTATTTTAAGCACCGAGTCAACCACCAGAAAATGTCGTGTGGAATGTTACAGACTCCAGAGTAATTCTCAACTGGGAGGAAGTAAGAGCTATGGAGAATGAATCTGAGGTAACAGGATATAAGGTGAGAACAGGCCAGCAGAATATCTGAAAGCAGTGCACGCTCTACTGGTCTCTTTCTATTTGCAGGAGTTCAGCACTTAAAACACCTGCTGCATTTTTGTTTATTTCCCCATAAGTCTCGATTAAGGGCTGAACAATGCCTCACCTAAAACATTTCTGTAGTGTCTGTGTTTTATAAGATTACATGGTTTTGTAGTGGTATCTCACAAACTGTGGTCCTTTTACCATGATCCCTCTGCTTATGCCAGCAACATCAGAAGCTGCTGCCTTTGGGGTCAGGTTTTGGAATCTCAGATATCCAAATGTATAACATTGGAATGGAAGAAAATAAACCAAAACTTAGCTGATATTTCCATTCCTGGCCTAACATACTCATTGTTACCACATACCAACCTGCTTTTCTTACTGCTTTTCTTTTTCATTACCTACATGCAGCTTATCTTGAAATTACATTGTAATCTCTATTCTAAACAGTGCACAAATATGCAGGTATTTCTCTAATATGCTCTATATCTTACATATGTTTTAAGGACATGCAGAGGAGGTTCTTGATGATCTGTGTAGAGCAGACTCCAACACAACATACTCCTGTATCAACGATTTATGATGAAGATCGGCCTGTGCAGCATTCTGGATAATAATGCTGGCAAGAAATGCATGTTCACAGCCCAGATAAACCACCTAGTTTCATAGCAGGATGTTGAACTAAAAACATACAATATGCAGTTTCAATTCAAATACTCTGACTCCTATAACAATTTCAGGTTTCCTAAATACAGCATTGCAAAAAAATGCTATTTGCTTCCATTGTAGGTTTTTTACAGGACCAGCAGTCAGAATAATATGAATGTGCTGAATACAGACAAGACAACAGCTGAACTTCTGCTCCAGTTTAATGAAGATTACATTATAGAAGTAAAAGCAACAACTGATGGTGGAGATGGCACTAGCAGTGATCAGATCCTGATTCCCAAACTGGCTAGTATGTTGATGCTTAATTGTCACTATTCTGTCACGTGCCTAGGTAGAGTCTTTGGCCAGCACAAGAACCTCCTTAATGTGAAGCATGGGAAAAAGCATTAGTGAAGGACTGCGTCACCCCAAAGCTTGCACTCCAAAGATAAAAGGACAGG
Organism: Crypturellus tataupa; assembly: GCA_034781795.1. Taxonomy (NCBI): domain Eukaryota; kingdom Metazoa; phylum Chordata; class Aves; order Tinamiformes; family Tinamidae; genus Crypturellus; species Crypturellus tataupa. The sequence continues at coordinate 3,267,615 of JAWLRI010000629.1, forward strand.
GGGAAAACAAGTACGGGGGGAATGGATCTTGTCTAATGTGTCAGTCCATCAGCAGCAGGACTGGCAACATCTGCTGTCCAGCTCTGTGCTTTACGTAATCTACCGTAATGGCGCTGTGATTCTGTCTGTTGAGAGACGGCCTTACGTTCTCATCACCAAGGCGAAAGACAAAGTGTGTGTGACGGGTCCTGGGCTGGAGGAGAGCAAGCTGGACAAAAGCCAAGTGCTTGGGGAGGGTGATCAAAACATAGAACAGATGTCTGCACGCAGACAGGCTGGAAACCTGCAGCAGGAGCTGGCAACGCCAGGACACTCCGCGGGAGGAGAGGTTGTGCTAAAGGACTGCGAGCAAGAGCCGCCCGGGGTAACCGTGGACTAAGGCCCGCAGAGGGTAGCGGTAGAGCAGTGGCGCAGCAGCAGGTTTATGATCTCTGCTTAAGCTTAATGTAACCAGGCCTTAAAATACAAAAGATTTTCTAATCCGTCAGCAGCGGTGAAATATTGTTAATCGTTCCTCAGCTCTTTAAATTGCTTTATCAACAGAATGAAGTGGCATGACTGTCTATAAATATATATATGCCTATATGCAGACACCCCTCCAAAAAAAAAGAGATGACACCATCACTTTGCCTTAGTGTAGTGAAACATCACTAGATTTGCACCTGACACCCAAAACTGAATACGTATTGATGGCAAGAAGAATAAATTAATGCTTGTATGCTGAATGGTAACAAGTTAATAAAAAAGCAACTAACAGTCTTCATGCCCTTACACATGACAGACTTCATTCTATTGCACTGGTAAATTACCATCTAAATTAGTATTAAAAGCATTACATTTTTGCTCTTTAAAAAATATTATTTTAAAAGTAAAGATTGTTTATATTCTTTCAGTGTTTTGTAATGCAATTTAGGCTATTTAAAATATTTAACATATTTTTATAAATATTGCATATCAGAATTACTTTTTTCCTTGAAATCAGTGTTCAGCATCTAATAAGAGTAACCATTTTGTTCAGCAGATGTTCTTGATTTCATTTAATCTTTACCTTTTTCATTTCTCACAGGTATGGATGCCAGAGGGTCTTGCCCATCAGTCTGGAGTATCTTCAGCATATATAGCTCCTTGCCAACAATATTTTTCTTGACTCTTAACTCAGTGTTGTGATGATACACTTCCATTCACTAAAAAGAACAAAAAGAATCTCTTATCACAGAAAAGTGCTTTTTTTAAAAACTGCAGTGGCTAATGCATGTTTTTTTTTCTTCTATTCTGATGTATTTTTAAATTCTTTATATTTCACTGTAGGTTAAAATAAAATCGTCATGTAAAGTTTAGCAAATCTTTTAAAAAGGAATCTAAAATGCCTTAATACTTGAACCAAAGGAGTTTACATATTACCTACTACGATGCCAACAGGAGCTGGAGTGGAAGCAGTGGCCCCGGGAGGGCAGCGCTCCCGGCGGGGCCCTGCCCCAAGCCCTCGGCTGCAGCCTAACATCTACATGCAGAGATGAAGCCAGAGAGCTCCGCTGCAATTCAGTGACAAGTGTGCACCCGCTGACAGTTCTTAAAATATAGTGTCATTATCAAGTAGATTTGGATGATTTTGCCTGCTTCCCTTTACATAATTTATTCTAAAGCTAACAAAATATAGAAGATAGAGAAAAGGCAGAGCAGAAATGCTAGTTTTGCACAATCCATGGTGGGGTGTCCAAGAGGCAGGACCGCTGTAGCGTCTCTTGAGAGACATTTCAAAGGTGCCTCTCCATTTTATTACAGTGTACAATTATGTACCTTTTCTCTCAATCAAGAGACATTTAAGTTAATATCTCCACATCACCACCTTTAAGTTCTTTACTTGTAACTAACCTTCCATCTTCAGGATCCTTTTTACTGTCCCCCTCTGAACTCCTGGCACTTGGCTTCACTAACCAAGTGCCCAGTTGTGTGCGTTACTAAAATGCGGTTGCACCACAGCCTTAAGAAAAAGGACTCTTGCTGCCTCCCTACCTTGTGGTGTGGTGCTTTCAAATATGCAGCCCAAAACTACATTGCTTTTTTGTCTGTCAGCGCATTGTAAACTCATGCCTGTGGTGGTGTTTGCTGGTATTTCATAATGCTCCTTGATGCTGCTAAAAGCCTCTCTGTTCAGGCAGCTCATGCTGTTTTCACCTGCCCCAACATGAAGGCACCCTATTACCATTATATAATTCTGATAGTATTGCCATAATCCTATAGCTTATTACATAAAAAAAAGAAACCACACGCACACTCTTCAGGCTTGCTATTATAGAAAACCAATCTATGCTGTCTTTCATAGCACTATATTAGCAATTTATTAAGCCAGGTAACATTTGACTTTCTTAGCTGTGAATTTAGACAGCTCGCTCTTTTGGTAACCTTTTAGACAGCCCTACACGTCCATGGTAGAACATGTGCAGCTGACACAAAGTCAAGCCTTTTAAAGAGTTGTTTTTTTTTTTTTTTTTTTTAATTAAGCAACAACAAAAAATATCTCCTAGTATTGCTACAACAGACAGAGAGAGCAGGAACCAGGATTAATGAAAGTTGGATAACACTGCAGAAATATCTTGATATGCATTCAATAAAAAATATAACATTCAGAAGAAAATACGTGCTAACTGCTGGAGTAAGCAACACCTGTATATACTGTACATATACATAGTTACAGACGGCTAGTTGCTTTTCAATATGTGGCTACCCAGTGATGTTTCAGACACTTGCAAATGGAGGGGATGGGGGGAGCTGGAAAACAGATGTTACTAATAAATATATAGTTCTGTTTCATGCAACAAAGGATGAGCCTTTCTAGTTTCACAAAATTCTAGTTTGTTTTCCTGTATTGCTGTTTTCATAACTATTACTTGTATTATTTAATTTCTAGTTATATATCTCCATGAGATATGTACCCAGTACCTTGTTTCATATTGAAAAAAGTTTGAAATTTATCCTTAAATTTCCAGCAGTGTGTGTATCCTATGGTTATCTGTATGCATTTTTTTCTATTATTCTAATAAAATATTTATTACATTTAAGACTATTAGACTATTTCCAAGTATTATTGCATTACAGTGTTATATTTTCGCATCCTTGGGGATTTATAGCAGCTAAAAGCTAATGTCTATGTTCTTCATAACATTTCTGCTAATTGGTACTTGGCGGGGGAGGTGGAAGGAGGAGTTTTACCCCTCTTGGTAACTCTGCTGCCAAAAGACCATTTCAAAGCTGTGCAATTCATTTTAAAAAAATTAAATCTCAGTACTTTTTTCCTCCTCCACCAATTTTTACAAGAATTCAGTAAGTTTTCAAAAGTCTGTAACTGAAAAGTTATTTTAGTCTCAAATACAGCCTTCTTATTTTTTAATAACTAGCCCTTACACGTCCCGAGAGCCTGTCTTTGGCAAGAGGGGGGCAGACAGCGCAGCCCACTGTGGATTTGCCCACATGAAGATTTACCACAACTCCAGTCCTTGGCTCTGGGAGTTGTCATTTCTGTGTGGGCTTCACACTAGTGCTGTGTTCTCTGCCTCAAGCCCTCTTTATTTTGGCTGCTAATGGGAATGATCAGCTGCTGAGTCTAAAGCCAAAAAGCCAAAAGCAAAATGAATTATAAAAAAAGTAGCCTTGGCTTTTCTGGAATATAAACCCTGCAATATGATGGGGTTTGGCAAATTTCCTAGCACTTAGACTCATGTGAGAGCCTGGTCCCTACCTGCGTAAGCCCAGCACTGTCAAGCGCTCGTGATGCAGCAGCAAGAGGAGAGGCAGAAAACATTACCTTGAGTAGGCTCCTTGGAGACTTGCAAATAGCTTCTCTCGAAATGTTAGTGAAAGACAAAATTTGGAGACTTGGACAAAAAAAAAATATGTATCATTGTGAAATGGAGAATGTAAGAGCAGCTCTTGCGCGCACACACACACACATACAACTTCAGTGGGTTAAAGAAAAGTTTGCAACTAGCTCCTTTGGGAGCAGCAACTGCTTTCACTTGGAAGCAGTTATTGTAGGTGATATGAGGGCTGTGGGATGGGAGTTGAAGGGCTGTGGATGCGGTTACTTTAGGCTTGGGTTTCAGGTTTCTCACCCCTGCACCACTAGTCTGCTGAGGAGACTTGCTTTGTAATTGCTTTCCTGTGCCATCCCACAAGGAGATATTTTCATTCTTTCCTTGGACTTGTTTTTATTGGGAATTGATCCTTGTCACTCCGAATATTTCGGATGGAGCTGGACTAAAACTAAAACTAAAAAAAAAAAAAAAAACCCCAACTTCTTTGGCCATTTTACACTCTTGGATATGCTGTGAACACACAGGATCTTTTCTGAATACAAATAAGTTAGAAACTAATATTACTTTAGCCCTAAGAAATATTGGAGATCTCCATTTTCTACTTAATTTGCCTTTCACTGGCAGAATGCAGAAGTGGGCAGTGCCTGTCAGGTTATATCTGTTATATCTTAATAACAGGCAATAAAGCAAGCTGTCCTGCATGAGGGAGTGCAGTAATATGACAGCTTTCTGTCTGAAATAAATAACAATGGAATATTGTAGAAATAAAATGAGTTTGTAAACAGGCATTCTCTCTCAGGAAAAACAACCTTCTCAATTGTTTTATGCTAATGCTTTGAACTACTGAAAAGCAATATAAAAGGACATGTTTAGCAGAGATATAACTGAACGCACATTACTGTTTTATCAAGCCTGCTTGATAAAAAGAAACACTAGCTTTCTATAAATCTTATGCCTATATAATGGAAACTAAAAAAATAGTGAGGGGAATAAAAAGGTTAAAAAAAAAATTAAAATGCTTTCCAGCTATCTGTCTTCCCCTTCTAGAAGTTCTGTGGGAACTTCTGACGGGGTCACCTTTGCCTTCCTGCCACGCGCCCAGCTTGGCTCTCGCCGGGAAGCAGCATGCGCAGCGGTAAAGAAGGGCGAGACGCTCGTCCTGCCCCGCGCGGCTATCGCAGTGCAGCCCCTCAGGGAGCGGCTCCCTCAGCGCGGCTGCGCTCCGCGCCACAGCCCTTCCTGCGGGAGCTGCCTCTCCCCAGGGCTGCTCTGGCTCCCGCTTCGCGTGCGGCCTTTCCCAAAGCCGCCGGGGTACCTGCGAAGGGAGGGTTTAGGTTTCAGTGCCCACAGCCGCGTGGCTGCCGGGAAGGCTGGGAGATGCGGATTCTGCCTTGGCAGGTTTCCCGGGGACAGTGTCCCTCCCCAGGACACCCGGCCGTGCCAGGGTGAACCTGCGGCCTGCACGGAGCTGCCCGCTCCGCAGGGAAGTGCTTCGCCACAGCGCTTGGCGTCACAGGCCCGAGCAGGCTGCTCAGCGGCATCTCAGCTCTGCCAGACAAGGAGATGCCCTAGGAGAACGTGTGTGTGTGAGAACTGACAGCTGGAGCCTAGAATAACCCCGTCTTGTTACCATCAGCTTCAAATCTAATCTCACATTTTTCTCTTTTCTATAGTGTTTGTGTGTTTCCTGTCCCTGACTCTCTCCTGTGGCACGTTATGAAAAAAAAAATCACAACAGTTTGATTTTTCTCTATCTTTCCTTATTTTTTTGTATCTTTCCCTTTTCCTCTTAATACCCTTTACTTTTATGGGCTTTATTCAGCAGTTTTAACTACCTGGCATGTACAGACTCTCACACACGGTCAGGCTACAACACCTGCCGGGACACATTCTAGCATCCAAACCATGCTCTTCATTAGACTCCTGCTATTTAGAGACTTTCCAGTTTGTGCAGGAGGGAGCATTTTAGTATTAAAATATCGCAAGATCTCCACATGCATCTTCCCTTTCTTTTCTTCCCCATCTTGAAGGGTCAAGTCTCCTCTGAAAGTCTCCCTTTATGGGAAACTATTTTAATGGACTAATTTGTAAGATATAACAGTAGCCCTAAGTACTCTACACAGACACTCTCTTTCCAATGTACCTAACACGATTTTCTTACCTGTTAAGAGCGTATTAGGTAATTGGTCCCTTGAGGTTTGGGCCATGCCTGCTTTGTGGGCTGTGCTCTTCATGCCGTCTTGGTGATTAATTCTCTTTTGGGTGGAAGAACATGAAGAAATCGACAAATACTGAAAAAAAAAAACAAAAAACAGGCACCTAAAGTGAGGTTGCAACCGTGAGATATTTGCTCCGAGATACAGTCCAACCACGTGGCCATTAATGCCGAGGCAGAGGGCTCCTTTCCAGCCTCCTCTGGGTGCCTGCGCCCCCGAGCGCTCCAGGCCCCCTCGGCCTCCTGCCCGTGTGGGCAGCCCTGGCTCGGGGCAGCGCGGCCTCCAGGGGCGCCGAGCCGGGCGCTCCGCAGCTCCGCAGCCAGGAGCTGTGCGGGGCAGCCCCACTCGAGGGAGGCCAGAGCGGCCTCCTCAGCATCGCTGCCCTCGGTGACTTCATCCCGCGGATCCTCCTGTTTCAGGCAGGAACACAAGCAGGGACCTGCTCCATCAGAGAAGGCAGAGAAAATAATGGAAAACTCTGTCTTCCGTGCACTTTAGGAAACAAATATAAATCATTTCCCCACCTGAGGATCCGTAAAGTAGCCTACCAAACAGGACATACGCTTAACAAGAAGCTGTCTCATTAACAATCCAAAAAGAGCTACGGTTAAGGAAGACAAATAATTTAATTTTTGTCACACTTCCTAACATTGCCACCAAACTGAGGCATTTCAAGTTACACTTGTCACAACACTAATTATCTATTCAAACACTAGAGCTCTCACTGATTGAAAGAGCTCCTCTGCGGTGAGAACAGATTATTTCATCAGCTGCATCTGACTGTCATCACTTCGGCTGGAGGATGGAAACCGGCTGTAGCCGTGGAAAGCCGACGATGGGACCTCTGCAGCGGCTTCAAGCATGACGCAGGGCTGAGCTCTTCTCCAGCAGCCAAAAGCTTCTGCTCATGTAATAAAAACTGATGTCTCTGGGTTTTGTGTTGCCCTGGAAACGGGGAAAATAAAGCACCATTAATTATTTATTTTCAAGCACCCAGAATATCCAGTGCTGGGGGCTCAACCCAAAGACGGTGACACCTCATGCCGATCTCAGCAGATTCTGAGGAACTGCCAGGAAAAGGACCAGGGTTCAGGAGCATCAGGGGCTGCCCAGCCGGCTGCATTTCCTGACTCTGATTTCCCGACAGCCGCACGCTGACCGCGAGCATCTCCTGCTGCTGCCCAGTTACTCCGGCAGCTGCAGCTGCCCTTCCTCCCTGCCCCCGGCATCCTCCTCCTCCCCTGCCCAAGCACAAAGCTGCTTCGCCAAAGGCATCAGGGACCTCCCGCCCTCCCCGTCTGCTCTGGAGGAAGGGGACTGACGCGAACACCCTCCTCCAGGAGCAGAAGCCCCACGCGCCCCCAGCTCCTGCATGGGGCTGCTAAGTGGGGCCCCACACCAGCCGGGGCGAAGGCTCCGCTCGCAGCGATGCGCCCAGCCTTAGTGTCTATCACCCGGCTAGGTTTCAAAATATACACCCTTTTCCTTCAAAGAGATATTATAGTAGCTGAGCTCATAAATATCCATGCAAACATCTATAGGAAAGGAGAGCTATAAATCCCACAGAAACATTTTCTCCGAATGGGAAATCAGGCCAATATTTCTAGCTCTTGGTACAGAAGCATGAGTTCAGGCAGACTGAGCTGCTGAAAATGTGGCCAAATAAAAAGCTTTTATCATCTGTAAAATCATTTTTAAGTGTACGCGCAACAAATGAAGATTACTTGTTTCTTTTCCTCCCCTAGCCAGCGGTGTCTTGGTCTGGCCTGTCCCTGTGTCACCTCTGACGAAAACTGAAATCTTTATAGAAAAGAATCAACCTTCCTACGGCAGCATGACGCCCAGGAAGGACTTTCTTCTGGAGAGACTGCTCGCCTCCCTTGCAGCGTGGCCCACAGCTACGAGCTGGAACTCTAGCCACAAGAGTCCTGAGAGGATAAAAATAGTTTTACAAAAATCTTTTTTTTTTTTTTTTTTTTCCCTAAGAACAGGCTGCCCAGAGAGGTTGTGGAGTCTCCTTCCCTGGAGATCTTCAAGATCCGCTTGGATGCTGCCCTGTGCCATGTGCTCTAGGTGGCCCTGCGTGTGCAGGGGGGTTGGACTGGATGACCTCTGGAGGTCCCTTCCAACCTGAAGGGACTCTGTGATAATTAACTCTGTGATAATTAACAAACTACACAGGGTGTCCCTTCTCTTTCATTTCCGCTTGTTAAATGCCCAATAACCTATGAACCCAAGCACAATTTTAGGGTATTTCCCACTCCTGAATATACGCAAGCTTGACCATGGCACCTAAACAGCTTTAATGAGAAGTTTGAAATTTGGGGCCAGTTTTGGTGCAGAATTAGTTGGTATTGCTGAAAGTATTTTGTAGAGTAGTTACTGGAAGGCGACAACGTCACACCAGTGCTGCAGCCTGCTCAGAGCCGGGCATGCGCAGTCACACGTGGCACCTGCCAAAACGAGCGGTGACAAGTGGAGGTTGAGCCCCTTCGTGGGGCTGCCACAGGGGTCCGGTTCGCAAAACCAAGGGGACAGTGCGCAGGGCGCTCACAAACCAACCTGCACTTGGCCATGGCAGAGCAATAATAAAAAAAGATAAAAGGGACATTTTTCACAATGCATTTCTCAAGAACCGCTCTCTTGCTGGCCAGCTCCACTAATACAGAATAATGGGAAGTTCAGTGTGCATACTGATATTTACTCTAATGACTTCATCACCTCCCCTTGCAGATGCGCTAGAATCAAGGACATAAATATTGTGGTCTCAAACACCTACTTGGGCTCAGCAGGCAGAGCTGCCCCTCCTGCAGCTCTCAGCGAGGGTATGGGAAGGCCCTGCCTTCACTTAGACCCACCTGGTAAAGGCCACGGGGCTCAGGTCACAATCTGAAGCTGTCGGAGATTTCAGCCAACCCGAACTCTGGCAATCCCCAAGCTCATCCATTAGTCCGTAGCAGTTGCTTATAGCTGATGAAGCACAGAACAGCGGATCCTTTGCGCTGCCGACAGGAGAATCGGCGACCTTGCCGAGGAATCTAAATAAAAGACCAGGCACACAGATTAGGAGCACAGCCAAGACCAGCACCAAGACACCAGCACTACGAGGCAGCTCTCCAGCCTTCCCAGGACGGAGAGCCCCGAGGACGCTGCAGGGACCTCCCGCCGTTGTGCAGCTCCCGCGCCGCAGCGCGAGCCGGCGGGCACCGGCACGGGGTGCTGCCTCGTCCCAGCCCCTCCACACGCTCTGCTGCAGCACCTGCACGTGCTGCCCTACGGAGCTCAGCACTGTGCAGCCACAGAATGCAAAACTCCATGGAGGTATTAAAATATTACACGTGGTAAAAAGAATAACACACTGAAACAGTGCTCCTTGCATAAGTCTGAGATCACTGACGTACTTGCATTTTCTACACGGATTTTGCACCAGCAGGTTAGAGCATTGCATATGCTGATGATACAGTGGATGAGCCCTCTGCAAGTACACATGGCGCACGGAGAACACCAAAATTCAGCAGCCTCTCATAAGGGGTTCATAAACCCTGGGCTGTAGAAAACTGCATCCCTGTTGCCACTCCCCAGGTGGGGCGTTTTCTAATGCCAGAAGTGGTCACTACAGTTGGAGATGTTTTGTGCAGGAAAACAGAAAACAAGCAGTTTTTACCTTCCTACTGTCCAAGTTATGGACAATATCTAATTCTGTTAGCGCAAGTTCGAAGCCCACAAATGAAGCACCGGCCTACCAGAGAAATACAGGAAGTATTTTTATATTAAGATTTTTTTTTTATTCTGATTGTAAACTATTATGCTGAGGCTCCACATTAGTTATCCATGTTTATAATGCAGTTATTTACATAATGGACAAAAACGTAGAAGCAAATAAGATGCATGGTAGAAATATGTGTTGTTTCCTATTACAGTGAGGTAGGAGACTTCATTCAATATATCACTCTAAAAATAAAGGACAACATTATTCCTAGATGCACAGCTTCTGCTGGTCTTGAAAACACACCGTCAATATTGCAAATGTTGGAGATGCAATAGAGAAAATTCAGCCTAATGCATATGCAGGACAATAGGCAAACAGGAATCCTAGCCTTAAAAGCTTTCTGTGGTCAAAAACAACCAGAAAAATCAACAAATTTCCTTCTCCTTTAGCTAGAAGATGCAAGAGAAGGCAAAGCAGCCGCCCAGCATGTGAAAGGGTCCTTCAACTGCCACTCCGATATCCTGCTCTTAAACACAGGTAAAGCCAAAGGAAAGGCAAACCCGCAGGCTGACGTGGGCTGGGTTTCACTTTTCAGGCCTCACTCTCCCTTCCAATCACGCACAAGCTTGGAAATTACCAGGCAGGTGTTTAAAAGCCATCCGTAAGCACTTCTGCTAGCGTCTAATTAGTGTTCTAATACACATTACAGTGCAGAGTCATCATTATTTCCTCTTCATTAGCTCCTGATATATAATGCATTTTAAAAAAGTCTAACCCTCTTTCTTAAAAAAGAGCTTATTTCTTCTATTAACATAACAAAGGCAGTAGGAATATGATTAATGCGTGCCATCTAAACTATGTGCATTAAACATTAAAAACCAATGCACCATCTCAGCTTAATGGGTATTTGCAAATTATAAAATATGCTTGTCAATATTAATACTTGCATCAAATGAAATGCTAGTTTAGAAAGAAGAAGAAAAAAAACACAATAACAATAGAAAAATGAAAACCTTAGAACTGTCTCCTACTGTTATCTACTCCCATTACTCGGGAACGGATCTCCCAGGCCCTCCCAGCGCAGGGATTAGGGCCTGACGCAGGGCTGGGCGGGTGCAGAGCTGCAAGACGCATCTCTTGCTGCTGCTCCCGCACTGCTGCGGCAGCTCTGCAAGCTGCAGATCAGCTCTGGCTGGCGATGCCTCCCTTGCTGCCAGCACAGAGAGCTGCAGGACGGAGCCCTGGCTAAAAGCGCTGCCTTCCTCCCCGCTCCTCATGGCGCTCTGCCCTGCCCTGAGCTCCGACGCTCCCGGCAAGCGGCCGATAGGGCCTCAGAGAGCTCGGCCGACGCCAGCGCTTCTGTCCACATGCAAGTCACAACGGGGCAGACCCCGCGGGGCAGACACCCTGACACGTGTCCTTGGAGCACCGCTATCTGCTGGGAATGGTTGACACACCTCTCCCACTGGGAGACCTGGCACCCGGGACAAGGTAGTCTCTAGGTTGGCAGCCCAAGTTTCCTTCCATTTCTGAAGCTTGATAGCTACCAAGATAGCTATAGCAAGGCTTTATAGCTCCCTGACAGGAAAATCCATGTTGGGGACTCTATCTTACCTCTGTAAGTGCCTCATCCTAGCAGAAATTCCAGGCCAGGTCACCCAGCAAAGCACATGAAGAAACAACGCAAGAAGTCAAGACCAACTCCAGCGCCACGTCACTGGTCAGCAGCAGCCTGACCCCACGTGCGTGCATGGGGCCCACTTAGCCCCGTTGTCCCCTCATGGGCCCTCACTCAGGTCAAGGAAGCAACTGTCCCTGCAGGAGCTGCCCAACGAATCACAGAGAGCACCAGGATGTGGAGATGTTGCCTCCTGCTGCCAGCTGGCCCAAACGTCACTAGAGCCACCTTAACTGCTTCCTTGGGTGTCACACCAAAACCTCAAGCGTAGCAAACGGCACCAACCAGCGTGCAATGCTAGAAAGAAAACGCCGTGGGATTTTGTCTCCTCTACTCTCAACATTTTGCTTTCTATCCCGGATACTCGGAGCAAAGCAGACACTGTTGGTTTTGGGAGGACAGCGCAGAGGGGGTCACACTTTTAAAAAAATTATTGTAAAAGAATAATCAAAGTTTCCAAAGGAAAGAGTAATTGTATCACGAGAATGTAATACGTATTTGAGATGAATTCAATGTAGCTCTACGAGCTTTAGATCTTCTCCTTCCTATAAAGGCATGTTTACACCTCAGCTTGAAGAACTATTGAACCACGTTTAACTGAAGGGGTTTGCTATACCTTGAGGCACATTAAGGCAGCCAAGAAGCAGAGTAGCTTGATAATGTCTTAATGCACCATGGACATAACATTTGATTTCATATATTGATCAATCCGTATACAATTAGTTGAGTAAGTGCCAGTTCACAATTGCTGTCGCTCCTTACTCTTGTTTTCTGTAGTGAATAAAACTGACTGAAGCATAAGTGTGGGAAAGCAATCATATTTTACGACCTTAGAAGTTACATCCATCCACATTAATGAAGCATGAAGGTTCTTTAAAAATCACATAGAAGAGCAGTTTGTTCTTGGGAGTTATGCTGACTGGCCTCTCATCTATGATTTAAAATAATTTTAAAGGTACCCTTAGAAAAGCGTGATTTTAAAATGCTTTTTTAAAGTCACATTAACCCACAGCCTCAAGGAAGTCAAAGGAAAAGCAGCTAATTATTCAGTTTTAGTTCCAGACATTTCTATATTTGAGAAGTAAAAACTGCAAAAATACTTAATATATGTAGTCTTTTAACACATATAATGCAAGAGTATGATTTTCCTCTTCTAACTAGAAGTTGTAGATATTTACACTGAATTCCAACTGTTGGTTACTTAAAGCATGTGGATAAATGCCCTTTATCATCAAGACTTCCAAAGCCCTTACTTTGACATGTCCAACATCAGAAAGTAACTGTAAAATCAATTAACTCGACTGTTATTTTGGCAGTCTGAAGTGTAATTACCCATGAAATGTTGATGCTTTTCAGCACAGCAGAAATTCATCATTTATGCTCAGCCTAGACCACGTTCTCTCTCCATACCCTGGAGAGCAGCAAGGTCGCCCTTGGAGGCGCGGGCGGACACCAGCAGATCCTGGTGGGTGGCTCCTCCCGGCCTCACAGACCGCTCTCCTGCTGCACCTGCCGTTTTAATACAGCTCCAGGAGGCCCGTGGAGCAGGGCAGAACTTGCAGGCAAACCCAGACCCTGCGCTAGGGAGTCATCCCAAGGTGATGCCCTCCTCCTCCCGCTCCCACCTTTCTTGTCCCGCTCCCAGGGAAGGGACCTGGAGATCAGGCGGTTTCTGAGTCATTCCCGAACATCTGCAGGGAGCAGATTCCCACTGGGCCACACGCGCTCTCACTGAGCCAAGTCTCCGAGAGCGGCTGCTAGGTCCCACCTGCCACATTTCACTGACATTTAACGTCCGAAGCTTTCAGACGTGCTCCACATCCTCCATACACAGTTATTTCCAAAAGTTTGTTCCCGTTACTGATGCCGGATCCTTACAACAATTCTAAGCATAATAAATTCCGATACCTCAGCCTTAAAGCATCTTCATGTGAAATATTTCACAGCTGAATGGCTTGATGCTTTTTTTAGCTCTATGTAAAACAGGCAGCGTCAGTATAATCCTTGGAATCTAATAAAGATTCCATCAGTGTAAAATCATTATCCTCGGGCAAGAAGGGAACCAATTCAATTATGATGTTGGTTGAAAAATTAGGGCGAAAAGTTGTAGTACATATTAAACTTGAGGCTGAAAAAGTTGTAGTACATACCAAAATGGTTACTGTAAAATTTGTGCATCAAGGCTAACAAATGCTAATATGTTCTTTTGTTACCTTCTAATTTATATGATTCATGTAAGCCTGCAGCAAGAGAAACTTGTTTGAAATTTTGTCTACATTAAAAAATAGCAATGCAATGAATTGTAAAGTTATTAGCATTCATGTCTAGTTGTGTTATTAAGCTGTACACATCAAATCTGGTAGTACAAGTACAGAAATGTCATAACGAAGTAGAACAGCATTTAATCAGAAGAATTTCTAAAGGTCATCAGAGCATCATATAAATCCATCCAAGCATGACAGCAATATGAAATAAATAACTGAAAGGACATAATGAGAAGAAACTTAAAGCTTTGAGCAGTGTTTCCAATCGTAGAAAAATTAGCCAAATTTTGTGCTGACAGAACAGTTGAAAGAAAACTCTGAATTCTGCACCTGTAGTTGATGAAAGACTCGTAGGATGCAGATAAGGAAGGTTACACTGGGGAATCAGCAAGGAACGTAGTGCGGCAGCTTCCAGTGAATAGCTGATCTTGTATGTCTCCGTCTGAGACATAAAACTGAAAAGAAGTTTTCAGTTCAGTTATTCCTTCCTCATTAGCCAGATGAGCCCTAAATGATTTGATTTAAATAACCAACGATTTATTAATATTCTTATACTTGCAACAACAATTTGATTGCTCTAGGACATATATTATAGGTCTGATACTTGGCAGCTCCTAACTCTGAAGCCATTTTAATATTTCATGTTAATGTAGTGAAAGTCTCAGTTTTCCTTGCCGAGAGCTCTGCCGCGGCTGAGGCAGATACAGTGGTCACCGAGGGCCAAATCCTCACGCTCTTCGTCTTGTTCAGCTGAGCCTTCCCCAGCAGGAAGACTAATTGATTTCACTGGGACACTTCCCAGAATAAAGTTCACAGTGATTAAGGGCCCCAGAATCTGGCTCATAAGGTGGAGTCAGATGGCCTGGCAAGGTGATGCAGTGCACATAAGTTCAATAAGGAAGGCTGAGTAACTAATTCATCAAAGATAGTTTGGGAAGCACAGCACATACGCAGGTTCCCTACCTAATTAGTGATCTTGGACATGAGAAGTAAAAAGGCCATTTTGAGCAGAGCTGGTCTCCACTGAAAGCCCTGGGAGCTACCAGCCCACACCATGAGGCAGTGGAGAGGAAAGGGCTCCTGAGGAAGCACTTTCCTTCAAGAGGCCACATCCAGAGCACCAGAAAACCTTAAGCTTCATTCTACGTCAATCTGGCCACTACTGAGTTTCCATGATAAGAAATTATAGCAGTTGTTCTCTTCTAGAATTAAGGAAAACCACATTCCTACAGCTGCGCTAATGACGTGAGTACGTATGCACCAGCACACAGAAGAGAGAGCAGATAAAGTGCTGTAGGGCCCGATACCTTCCAGCTGACCAAGCCTCCCAGCACAGAGGGGTCTGTAGAATGGATCTCCTGCTTTCTTAGCCTCGTTGCAAAGGGGAATTTCTTACAAAACAACCATTTCTCTCCTGCTGAGCCCGTAAGTCCTTCGATTCTCACATGTGCGCCCATATCTGCTTGGTTTTTTTTCCATCCAAAAGAACAGCGTCAGCTTTGCTTCTGTAGCAGAGAAAAAATAGAGGCGCTACATATTTCCACAGCAACGAGCCAGCTGGATTATCTGTGTGATTTTGCACATCACTAAGGAAAGAGCACATCCTGCTCTTCAGGCTTCAGCTAATTCAGAGCCTCGGCTGCCATCCCCGCAGAGAAGCGGCTGCTCCTTTTGCAAGTGGCCCAGACTAATGTCCCGGCCTGGCCATCAATACCCTCACCAGCAGGGTCTGTCTGGGGTCTCCTACAGCATTTGTGGGGTATTTTTCTTTCTTTTTTAATTCATTTGTAGTGGCATAAAATGAAAGCATTTATAACCACAATCAGGTGTCCTGAGAAATTTCCCTAGGAGCATGTTCACTAAATCAGCAGGAAAAAAAATGAACAAACAAAATGAACCAGGAAAACACAGCACCTGAGCAGAAGCGAGAGGAGCTGAAAAGGACCACGAGATTCATCTTAATGGAAAGCTGCAGCAAGGGTGATATAAAAGATATTCTAATCACTGCATCCAATTAAATGAAGTAAAACACTAAAGCATGCTAAGTGCCTTAACTACTATAATAATCAAGAATCAAGCAGAAATGGAGCGTGCTCGCAGGAGAGGCACCGTGCGAGTGGGGCGCACAGCTCCTGCCTGCAGGGAGAGCAGAGCCAGGAGGGCAGCGGGGACACGGGGCGGGCACTGAGCCCCAGCACAGGGCAGTTGTGAGGGACCCCCTGCTCCTACTGCACCAGGGGAACCGCAGCAGCCGCCAGTGCCCCGGGCTGGGACACGGCACAGCAGCGCCAGTGATCTGTGCCGGGTCCCGTTTGCCTCAGGCAACGTCCAAGAAAAATGTTACACTTCAAGCGCAACGCACTGAGGAACCGCTGCGCTGGGTACGCGATGGTCTCGAACCACTGCGGCGAGTGTGGGAGCTGGGCTCCTCGCCTGCGCGGCGCGGCCCGCGGCTCCCGACTGCTTCCTTTATGGAACACTTGCACGAAAACGCTCTTATTGGCTCAACTAAAGCTTATGCACGTTTCAAATCTCTTCAGTCTGGAACGCTCACCCCTAACGCAGTGGTAAATGTCAGTACGGATGCTGGGATAGGGATCTCTTCAGGGATCAGCCCAAGCCTATGCACAAGTGATAGATATTTTAATTAGCAACCAAGAAGCACAGCTAAGAGGCAACATTTCTCTGCCAACAACGAATCCCCAACTCGGCTGCAGTAGCTGGAGCTTCCTCTGAATAAAGACTCCCAGAAAAACACCTCTTGATATGAAGAAGATTTCCAGTAAATCTCTCATTTTTATAGTCAGAGCATCCCTGCTTATTAAGGGCTGGTTTTCACTAAATCCCATGCAGCTGGGGCTCGCTTCCTCTCAGCAAACACGGAGCAACTGAGCTATACACTGCAGGTTAATTGAAACTATGTGAACTCCAGAGCTAGAGACAGCAGTGTGCTTTGCCGAGAGAAAATGTACTCGCATCTGGGAAGAAGGACTTCAGACAGGTCCAGGGAGGGACCAGCTCCTGGGGGATGCTCTGCTGCTTGCAGACAGCCTGCAGGACACATCGGGATGTTTGCGTGAGAGGCGGTGAGCACACTGAAGGAGGAAACATTTTGTTTTCTGTTACAGCTAAATAAACTACAGAATCAGTAAAGCTATAGAATTAGCCAAATGCCCTACACTTTAGGGAGGAACAACATCTTCTGAAGGGCCTAAAGCAGCTGAGTAATTACTTTTTAACAGTTCTCTCTCCATTTTCACTCTGCGTGTCTCTTAACTGGCAAAAGTTGGTAAATAAAACATTCACTAAGAAAAGGCATTGAAGAGAGGAGACAGTGAGGTTTAGTCCCATTGTTCATATTTGTTTTCACTATAAGAAAAAAGCATTGAAGTGCTCAGTGTGGGATTTCACATGTTGCAATTTTCTCGCAAGAATGTAATATCTCCTACACTACCTCATATGAAAGAGAAGAAAATACAGCATTAATGTGGTTTTTTTTCCATACCTACCATTTGTCTATTGTTAGCAAGGAGATACACATTGGGCATAACAATACCTGCAAAAACTTGAACACAAATGCATTATATCTAATCCAAGTCCATCTGCAAGCTACCAAGCCTCCATTCAAGTAAAGAAGAAGAAAAGTAAAAGCTATTGCAGCAGTCTCATTTCCCTTACTTTTTTTGGCAGCAAGAACTTGCACAGCAATAGGAGCAACCCGTGGTCTACAAAAGCCGATCACCAACACCAAAAGTCTTATTAGCCAACACCAAAAGTCTTATTAGAAGGCTGTAACACTCCCTGCTCTGCCATTGCATTTGCAATATTACTTTTAAGCAGCTCATTTTCACTGAATCTGGCTCATAATCACTTTTGTGTCTTGAACCATAAAACTGTTAAAATTTTACAAAATTAGAAGTATTGTAAGCCCAGGTATTTCATTAGCACAGCTGATCTTTGCATTTTTTCTTCACCTTCCCCTGATGCACAACCCACCTCAATTTCAGCACTAAGGGGTCCCAACAGCCTTCATCACAAACAGATATCAGCAGAAATCCCCCTGGAAAACAGAAACACACACAGTCCCAGCACACAGAGTATCCCGGGAAGCAAACAGTCCCGGGCTGGCCAAGAGCCCATAGGCCGTGGTCACCTACACGGAGCCCAAGGCCCAGCCCCGAGGTGCTAGGGGGAGGACCGGGACCTCACCCGTCACTTGCCTCTCATCCCTATCAGCTGGGGATGTCCTGGAGATCTGCCCCTCTCTCCTCCGCAGACTCCAGCAGCTTCCCAGATCATTCAACCAGCTCCTCGCTTAAGAGTCTCAGCTTCCCTAGGGAAATAGTTTATCTTTCCCTACATAAAGCTCAGACTTTCCTTTGTTTGAATTTCAGCCTGCTTTACTTTATCTTCTAATATACCGAAAAGCCTTCCTGTTATCATTATGCATTTGAACAAGTGTCCCCTAGGGGATGACCTTATCTATAGGTATTAAAGCCTGATAGTTTGCAGCTGTTCTTTTACTGCTGGATTTGCTCACTGGGTTGGCCAAGGGCAGGGAGGTTCAGTGGATACCAGTAAATATCCACTGAGACCTCCCTGCCCGGCTTTTACTCTTTCTCCAGCCTCCGTTTATAAAGTCTGGGATAATTGCTCTGTCTTCTCTTTCCTAAACTTGTCTCAACAAAGAAAAATTCGCAACTCTAGCAATATTTTGGAAGTCTGGCATATCTTAACTGAGGATTGCTTCCCGAATGTAAAGCAGGAGGATTTGATCAGAGCAGGGGGCTGCATGGGTGATCACTCTCCCATGTCAGGCACACTGACTGGTTCAAAGCAAAATGACAGAAATTCAGAAGAAGGCAAAAACTAGCCCCCAAATGGGCATACTGAAAAGAGTTAACTTACAAAATTTTAATTTTTCCATTATGTTTCCCATTCTTTTAAAATATATCCTTATTAATGGAATTCTAGATATTCTCTTACATATTCTACTTTTTAAGGACAGTAAATAGCGATCCTGAATACTACCTAGTGTAAATAAATTCTTGTGGTTCTTGTATACAGCGCTGCTTCTCTCATTAAATTTCCAATTAAAAAAATACATTTTTATATCAGAAATGACAATAAAAAAACAAGCATTTTATTCTTAAATTGAACATAAACTATTTTGCGCAGCAGGGAAGTATTTCCAAATCACTGTGGTGCTAGATGGGGGCTCGCTCTGTTGTATTTGGTGAGCTTAGCATGTCCATGGCAACTGATGAATATTCCTGCTGTTATCACTATAAATAGCAACCTGCTTGGCAAAGTCAGAGATGTAAATATCAAATCCAGCACAATTCTCTGTTCCTTCCTCTCCTCCCTCTGGAGCTGGGAGCAAACACGTGCATGTCAGCCAATTCCTTCCAAGCTGATCCGCAGGTGTCACAACACCGCGGACACACATGCTTGCTACACCTCCCGGGCACAGCCTCCATATACATGTTTTGTCTATACACACAATTAATGCACAATAATTACGCCATTAAATCCCATATTTACCATCTACAGTCTGGCAACAAGACTGTGTCAGAGAGAATAACTCACTGGACACTGCAATTGCTAGCTTGTCACCGAGACGATCTGTTGGAAAAGAATAATAATGCGTGGTCCCTTATCAATCTTAAAGCTGACAGGAACGAAAAAACAACTAAAATATTACATGGTAATTTATTTGAAAGTTTTTTTTTTTCTTTTATCAAAAAGCGGTATAGATATAGTTCTACTCAAAAGTAATGAGGAGGATGCATGACTGAGGACACTGAGCTCTGGGGCAGTTTGGGCAGGGGACTCAGCAGGAAATGCAGTTGCGGAGCGGACAGAGTTCAGCTATTCACTTGGTAAAAGCCCACAGCAAGTAGAAGCCATCGTGAAAAATTAAAATGAAAAACAGCTTAATTTGCACATGCACATGGTAGCCTCTTAACTGTGCAGCACAAACAAGGTGGTGGGGGAAACAATGAATAATTCATCCATTTCTTGTATAATTTTTTACAGGGATCATGTTTTCTCTGCTTAGAAATCTACATGTGGGAACCCATTTACTCCCCAAAGGTGAAAGAACAGTTGCTAAACCCTTGAAGGTGCTCAGCACTTCGGAGATGGCACAGCTGCCCGCGTGAGCGGCGGGGAGCGCTGTGGGCTGCAGCTGCCCAAAGCCTGGGCCTGCCACCCTCCTAGCTATAGCTGAACGCGAGGCGTTTAAAGAGAAAGTCATTAAATGTAAAGGCAAAGAGCATCCCTGAACAGAGGGAACCCATTTTGCAATGATCAGTAGGGTTGATTTTCTCTCTCCTCAAACAAGGGTTAAACCTATTGGCCTCTTGGGTCACAATTCTGCACACCCTTAATTGATTCCTTAGCCCAGGTACCAGGGAAGGAAGGGGAGATGCCCTTGCACAGGCAGAGGGGATAGGTGCCCGACGCACGGGCCATGTTTGCAAGGCAGCAAGGCTCTCCGCTTGAGGATGCGCTTCCTGCTAAGATTTAGATTCGCTAATACTCAACACCGCAGTGCTCAAATCCTCCCATGAGTCTAGGGCCCTGGGCCGCTTTAAATGCACAAGCAGATGCAAAATGAGTCTTTCCGCAGTGGAAATGCCTCTCAGGAGCTTAACCACCTTCTGAACAGCTCTGCGTTTTGTTTACTGAGTTCTATTGTCCCCGCTTCCCAAGTGCCTCCTTTCCAAAGCTCCGCTGCTCCCTTCCTGTTGCTAATTTTGCAGATTTCAGCTATTTTAAGACCCCTTCTGCCAGCAGCTCTTTGAATCCTCTGGTTATTAATGCTGAAACAGTAACATCTTAGCCCTGGGGCCATTCCCCAATAAATACCTTTTAATCTGTTGCATTCTGCTGCACACACCTTTGGTGCTGCCTTTCCCCCACTCGCAATTACTCTCCCTCCCCTCTGCCACAGGCCCTGGTTCTGGTGTGCAGCAAGTGCTCGCTGAGTTATTTTGCCAGCTGCCTTTTATCTCCGAGTTTCTGACAGTGTAAGAAAGTCTTCCAGAGAAAATAGGTTTTTACTGCCAGAGACACTAGGAAAAATCAATTTATCTTTGTTCTTATCTATAGCCTTATCTGCAAGAAAATACCAGCCCAGTATTTCAATATCCTGCTGCCAGTTCTCGTTGTCTGGATTAAATACTCCCATTTTTCCATAAATTGTCACACTTCAAATACTTTATTGCCAATTTTGGAAACAGAAAGCTCCCTTTGTTAAAGAAAAAGATCATTTGGGCTGTGCTGGGGGGAATCATGGCCTCAACTGAACCAAAGTGAGAGCAAGAGGGAAATTCCCAGCGGGTGTTTCCTCAGTCTGGGGCTGGCAGCACTGGGGCAGATCAGCTCGTGTGGCCTCTCCCTTGGCACTTGTGTCCAAGGTTACCCCCCTGCTAAAGCCTGCCTGTCAGCAGGATGCCAAGGACCCTGTTTTGCCCTGGCTGAGGCTGAAGGGCAGAGGGCATGTGCCAGCCTGGCTCAGACAATCAGCCCTGCTGCAAACACCATCTCATTGTAGCTGCGGGTGGGACGATGCCTCCAGCGCTGTGGTTTGTCTCTGTTTGCAGGCTACCTCTGCAGCTTTCCAGGGCTGGTAGGCGCTTGTACGCTGTTAAAAGCTGAATGAGGCACTGGTTAGTTCACCCAGGGGACAGCAGGCTGCGAAGCCCTTGGGCTGTTGTTACCTCCAGGATACCTGTGTCTCCCCTGGGGCAGGAGCAGGTTGCAGCTCGCATGCAGTCCAGCATCCCCCCACGCAGGCAGCGCACTTCCAAAAACGTTTCACGCACCATAAACCCCATAATGTGCCAAAGTAAAGATCTACAAACTGCTATCATTTAGGATGATGAGTATGTGATTTCATGCCATAACACTGCCGGCATTTACTCCAGCACCTTTTCTGGTGACAGCACTCACACTGCGAGGATGCTGAGCAGACAGGTCACAGCAAAATCAGAAAGGTGCAAGGCAAATGTCCAGTGCAGACATCTTTTCCTCTATTCCTCTGCTGGGCTTGCTACCTGCTTGCTGCCTGCAGTGCCTCCGAGCTCTCGGCCTGCTAGGTGTCTGGTCTGAAGCAGGTAGAAAAACTTAATCCTGAGGCACAACAGGTATTTGGGTCTTTCATCTTTACAATCTTACAGGTTCTCCCCCTTTCCCTCCCTCTAGGTGCCCTGTTAGCCCTTCTAGCTGCTGCTAAGAAAAAGCAAGAAGGTGAAGAGATGCCCTGCTAAGGACCTGCTCCGGTGCCTGCTCTCCCCTCCCAGGCTGCTAACCAAGCCCTTGGCACCCTCCAAAGCAGTCATTTGATGCAATCTGCTCCGATAAATGTCTCCTTACAGTACACTTGTATAACTTGTAGGACTAACTTGCAGTGAATTTTATTTCTATAAGTTTGCTGAACTGTAGACTACAGTGAGATGTTTCCTTTCCTAGATGATGCATCCCGTGTGTCTGGGTATTGATAGCCACTTCCAAGCACTTTTTGCTATCGCTCCTTAGTGCGTGTTGCAGAGCCCTCGCACAGTGTTTTCAGTGTGGGGACTAGCCTGGAAAAGGAGCAAAACAGGGAAATACTGTCACAAACAGAAAAAAAAGTGACACTGGGAAAATGCCAGCGCTGTAGACTCACCCTCTGGGTTGGCTGCGGGAAGGCCATTAAGTGCAAAATAACGAGGATGCCGGATGACAGCGAGGTATGTGCAAGTCTAACACAAGCTTCATTAAAAAAAAATTATTAAAAGAAAAAGTCTGTTCTGTGCTGCTCACAAGCTGTTACAACTAGCAGAGAGGACTGTACGTAAGGGCAGAATGTGCTTGTACCACCAACTCCTTGCAT
Source organism: Crypturellus tataupa (assembly GCA_034781795.1). Taxonomy (NCBI): domain Eukaryota; kingdom Metazoa; phylum Chordata; class Aves; order Tinamiformes; family Tinamidae; genus Crypturellus; species Crypturellus tataupa. The sequence goes on from JAWLRI010000629.1 coordinate 3,290,175, forward strand.
TCACAGCAACGGCATTTCACTGAGCTGCCTGCGTGGATGCTTTTAGCCCAGTGCAAATTAAGAAAAATGGGATGGCAAAAATCCACTTCTCTGTAGTGTGAGCCTTGGGTGGATACCTTGGGCAGAAGGCACACAGGCCATAGCATCACCACGGGGCCTTGCTGGTGATCCATTAGTGGGATCCAGAAACTGGAAACCTATGCCCGATAGCTGCAAGATTCATGGAAGAAAAGACCAATGAAGAGTCATCCTAATGCTAACATCTATCACCGGGGAAAAAGGCAAAGGGAAAATGCTGTTGATGTGTGGGTCACTCGTGCCTTTGGCAGCAGCCTGGAGCAGACGGCCCCTCCGAAACTGCAGCCTCCCCAGCCATCCCGCAGCTCGAGGCGGTCACCCTAGGAAGGAGTCAACATCACAGCCAAATAACCAAAGCAGCTGCTAATAACGCGCTGTAATGGTGGGCACGTTGCTTCCTGAGCTACAAACTCACTGCCAAGTCTTACCGGAGCGAGGCGTGTTTCTCCTCCAACCTAGGCCCCTAAACCAACATGGATATAGCAGAGGGTTAATAAAAATATATGAAATATAAATTGTTACTTGGGATTAGAAAGTTTCCCCTGCAGATTATCCTGTGTTTTTTAGAGAAGTAGCTGGTGCTGGTCACTGTGAGAGGAAGCAGAGTCTTACAGGGTATTGCAGTGTGTTTGCTCCCATTCCACTCTGTCAATATTATGTCTTTGTTTCATTTATTGCACCTTGTATAGTGGCCTGGCTTCTGACCCGAGCACAAAGGCTGGCCATGTTATTCTCACTTTGTTTTTAGCACAGACGTTTATAAATGAAGGATACAGGCTTTTCTGGAGACTGTTCTTTCTCTGGCTTTGTTTTTCTCCCTGTTTCAAATAAAAGATGCTCTTGACCAAATGCATCCGTACATTTTTTGTGAACAGAGTTAGTTTTTGTGAACACATTCAGAGCTGGCTGGGACACAAGAACCAGGATTATTATTCTTCAAAAGCGTGTTTTAAGGACTACTCTCATTCTACATGATAATTGTTCTACCATGTAATTACTTAGCAAAAGGATGGATCAAGTTTTTTAAGTAAAAGCTCAGCCTAGAAGCAACTCCAAGTACAATTGAGGCAACACAGAATTATTAAAAAAAGAAGAAGAAGAAGAAGAAAGCTTTTGTTTTGAAAAGATGAGTGATTCTAAACCAAAGGCAGCTCGTGTCCATTCTGGAAACATCTCAAAAGTGCCCAGAGGCAAAATGCAAACAATTCTCTGCTGGCACTGGGGACACTGGGATACTAGTTGCCTCGGGTACCTAATTTAATATAAAACAAATTGCCCAGGGGCAACAAATGGAAAATTTTCTGGTAAACAAAACAACTCTAATTATTTAACAGCATAATCCAGAATAATTAAGTCACAGTGCCCAGAGCCACTAAAAGCCAATTGCATAAGCAAGTATCCAAAATATTCCAACTATCTTCTGAGAAATAGGAAACCAGCTGCTTCCTTTCCAGCCTGAGAGAAGCTCATCTCTCCAGCGGGGACCTTTTCCTGCTGCAGCTCCAGCACTGGCTGCTCCAAGGACAGGAGGGAGGGTTATGTTTGAGGCCAGGAGAGAATACAGCAGCCCGGGACCAGGCAGCCCCCTCCTCTTGGTGTGGGTGCATAGGGCACCCACCAGCACAAAGCTCCCGAGACACCAGAATCAAGAGGTGTTTTGTGAGACTGGGCTCCATTTGGTGCCTTAACGTCAAACACACGTCCCGAGCCTTGAACGAGAGCCCCGCGGCATGAGGCGCGCCGAGCACCAGCCCGCGCCGGAGCTGCCGGTGTCAGCGGCGATGATTCAGCCTCTGCTTCCCTTCAGACTTCATCATTACAAGGTCGTCAAGCACAGCACGGTTCAAAGCGCGCACAGCGCAGCCACCGAGCGCTCACCGGCATCAAGCGGCTTCGACATCTTTCCACAACACTTCAATCATCTCGCTGGTTGCTGATTAACCCCAGCTTTACAGCTGAAATTCGCCTTGCCAAAATAACGTTTGAGGGGGTGTATGAGAGCCGAGCGATTTGCTGGCTGACTGTAATTACAGTCTAATAGATGTTGCACAGTTAAAGCAGGATGGCTTCAGAAAGACGGAGGGGTGAAAATAAATACTTGAGAGAAGTATTAAAAAAACATGAATGAGGTCCCCAAATTATGAGCATTTTTGATAATGCTTTTCAATTTCTTTACATTTGCCTTCTGGCTTTAGGAAGCCCTGCTCAGGTTTTTATCTGCTATTACAAGAGCTAAAAACATGCCTAAAAATAACATTACGATTCTCAACTAATCACATGGCTTGAAGAACCAAGGCGTGAAGAGCTCACAAGGCATTTCATGGCTCAAACCTGCATTATGAGAGTTGCAGTACTGCCAATTCCCCGTACGCTTCTGCAGGGTTGTAATTACCTCTCCTCTGCTCATCTCCAGTAGGACCTGTGCTTCAACCAAATCCGGTAACTTTCTGCCAAAACTCATCCCTTTTGTCTCTCCCTGCTCCTCTAAACTCTTGCTTTTGATTATAGCAACTTTCTGACAAGCCTCCGGGCTCCCAAGCCCTCTTTGCAGGAGCACATGTGAAGCTGAGCAGCCAAAACCATCTTTTGTTCTTCCCTGCTATTTGAACCTCATTTTGAGCCAATTTAAAATTGTCTTCACAACATGTGGCAGATGGGATCAGCCCCTCCAGAGGCTACAAAACATGGATCTCTCTGGTCTGTGATCCAGCATAATAGACTTTTCCTCAGAATAACAATATAAGGGTTGGAGGTATCACTTCTCTTAGGCTTGGATGTTCATGACTCCAAGACTGGGCAGTGCTGATCGTACTGTAGCTATCACATTCATGCTGAAAACTCACTTGTTCGAGCCGACTTACTTATTACTTGAGCTGTTAATTTTACTGTTTTATTAAGTGACTCTGAATGAACGCCATTAAAGCACATAGTAGTTTGGTTGATTGAATGATTGATCTTACACAGTTGTCTTTTTCCTACACTCTTAAGTACTTTTATTTGTGATTAACAAACCTCTCCATTTCACTATTCCACTTCATAGCTCCCTGGCTCATTTTCAGCTTCTCTTTTTATATGTTCTTTATGGGATAAAGATCTTGCTTAACCATCTCTAAAACTATATAGAAAGAAAATTTTGAAAAAGCTATTTCCAAGAGATGTGAACTGCACACCTGTTTTTAGGAGTTGCAGGTTGGACACGATGCACATTCTGCCAGCAGGATGCTGGCTGGCAGAGATCCTTCGTTCATCAAACTTGGTGTCTTTAGAAAATCTGGAAGATTTATCTGCCCAACACAGGTAGGGACACACAGAAAAGAAAGCTGAAAGTCAGGAAGGCTATTTCTTGAGTAGTACTATTTCAGCTTAGTTTTCCTATTTTGTTGTTTTAGGAGATCTCTTTTGGGGATTTCCAGAACTATTGAGACATATAGGACCAGTAACCACAGCTCCAGCTCCATCCTCCTATCAATCTGGATTTTTTTTAATGCAATATAAGCCAGGACATCTGAACAAACCATGAACCAAGTAAATCTGGAGGTATGTTATGCCTTTTTTTTTCCATTTTTAGTAAGATATTCACTTTAGTGAATACTATAATGCTGTTATTACAGATCACAGGATGCATATCCTAAGTTATATATAGGATTTAAGGTGTCTTAATAAGTCAAATGAAATGCTAGGTCCCCAAAGAAGCAAGAATTTTCACAAATATCTGTTAAGAAATTACTGATATAAATTTAGATCAAGAAAAGTAAAAAATATAAGAATTTAATAAATGCTTTTCTGAAACAAATATTCAAAGCCTTTTATTCATTCCACAACTATCTGACATTTTGGACTCTTCCCTCCTGAAATCGAATAAAAATTTGAACTTTGAATTTTAGCATAACTCAACTGCGATGTTCTATCCAGATTATTGATGTGATTATTTTTTTACGGCTCCTAAAATAAATTAGTATATATTAAATTTTTAAAGAAAAAGTTATTTTGATCTACAAAAGCTTATCACACAAAAGAAAGGGATATCAAGTCCTGAGTTTGAGGGAGATAGGATAACACAGAGGATATGGAGAGCTCAGGAAGATCAAGTGCAGAAGTGAAGAAGCATTTGCTTTAAGAAATCCTCAAAACAGAAGAGGCACAAGATGATATCCCGTAAGGAAATGGAAGATTGCAGACCAGTGTGATGCTCTGTTTGGTAAGTGTGGGAAGAAATCAAAAGTTTAATATACATCAGAAAACACTGTACTGCTCACTCCAAAAAGGACCAGTGCGAACAATTTTTCCCTCAATTCCTCGGAGAATCCAAGGGCAGCACTACCTGAGACACTTGGACTGAGACCAATAAGACAATTTAAATTGCTTTTCAACTGGTTTAGGTTGAGGATCACAACGCAGGAGAGGAAAATCGTCAAGCAGAGATTAGAGCAGAACATAACCTAATGGTAGGAAGTAGATTTCTGAAGCACAGTGTGTGACTTCAGCCACGAGCATCTTCGCCTTAATGCCCAAATGCCCGGACCCAAAATCTCTCTTACCCCTTTAGAAAATTAAAGCAATAACAGGCTTCGTTCCCAGAACAGAAGAGGGACACCGTGCACACAGACCTCACATCTAATAGCATTTTATTAGAACAGAGGATGCAGGAGTAGAAAGCAAACAAGCTTCTGTGTGCACAGCCCTCCTTTGATTAGTTGGGTTCAAAAGCTGGAAGTTAATATAGTGCTCAACTAAAGGGGTTGGTACCGCTGCAGCCTGAGCAGCACTGCCGCCCGCCCCAAGAGCCAGCTCGGCAGCTCCGGCCCCGCTCCCCCATCTCTGCCACAGGAGACAAAACAGCTTCCAGGCCCCTCGCTGCCAGCCCCCAGACCATACTGCAGACATGACCCAGTATGGGATAACCAAAGATTTGCAATCCGTGTCATTCAAAGAGGATTGCTTTTATTTATTTATTTATTGGTATTGCCTGGCCTATAACTCAGAGCGTTCATCCAATGAATGAGGAGACTTGGGGTTCCAATCCACGCTCCAGTGATTATCTGGGTATCTTATTTAGTAACTACTCAAAGTAAAACAAGCAATTTACCAGGACATGGACTAGAGAGGAGGAAGGAAATCAAAGTATTAATTCACAGAGCAAGAGCAGCATCTCTGAACCAACTATAAAGACTTCTTTAGAAGAAAATCAGCCCTGCAGATGGAGAGGATGAGAGGGGAGGTAGCAGAGCTAGGTGATGAGCTCTGAGATTAGGAAAGGAAATAGAGGAGTTTGAAGAGAAATGAAAGAGAGAACAGAGACTCTGAGCATGTTGGAGTGGAAAATGTGCATAAGCAGAGATGGGTGACAAGGTCACCCGGAGCGAAGAGCATCTTGGCAGCCCCATTTAACAGGACAAGGTGGTTGCGCATCGCACAACCAGCAACAGCCCCAAAGTGTTTAGTCTTGGAAGGGTCACGTTTACAGCAGTGGAGAGAGGGACAGGTCGGTGCATGGAGTGAGTGGATCCAGTTGCAGTAGGACCCTGCCCAGCAAGTCTGAGACTAAGAGCTTGAGCACAAGCTGGCCTTGGCCAGCTTCAGGCCAGTCCCCCCGTGCAGGATGAGGTATATCGTCCCGGCACATTTCTGTCCTGGGCACGGCAATACTGCCAGAAACACCCTGTCCTGGTGACACCTGCACCCTCAGTAATTAGCAGAATGGAAAAAATTCAGTCCAACTGTATTGCTTCACCTTGCGTACTGCACAAAAATGTTAAAATGGCCAATTCCTGATTCTCAGGAAATATTTTTATTGAATATTTTAAAAGCAATCCTCACACAAATTGGTTGAATAACCTGACAAATGTGCTACTTGTGAAAGCCACGAGCCCTGGTGAGACAGTAGGAGCCCTGCAAGAGGTGTTTTCCAGCCCGCAGTCTCTTTTGGTAGCATCCTGGTTACTTTGCTGTAGTCAACACTGAATGCCAAAAAACAATACAGTTTATAGATACCACCTGAAGCATTACATTAAACAAAAATTACTTTCAATCAGACAGTGATTACCCACAAAGACTAAATGCCAACAGTTCTTGCTGAAAACAGGCATCATATATATATTTTTTTCAATAAGTACTTTTATAAAACTGCCTAGAGCAGCAGTGCCCAACTGCCCTTTTATCGGAGCACAGAAATATTCTCTGAGGGAGAGCTGAAGGATATGCACGTGGAAGACCCCATGGAGCAGAGGCACAAGCTCAGTTCCCTAGGGTCATAGCAGGATTCCTCATGGATGCTGTACAAGGACAGCAAGGGATGAGCCAGCTGTCCCATGGCTGCTGGACCATGACAGCAGCTCACACATCACGGAAGTCCTTCTGCCACCCTCATGGCCCAAAAGCCCCTGAAGAACTGGGGACCACATGGGAAGGGAGCCCCGAATGCTGCCAACCTGCAGCCGAGCACCAGGAGGAGAGCCCCTCTGCTGGTCACAGACAGGTCCTGTGCTACGGACTTGCTGATATATTTGCAAGACTGGCAAATGCAGAAGAAATTCAGACAGGATTCCCCTGTATGATCAGGTTTTAGTCCTGCTGCTGGCACAATCCTGCCCAGCGCTCACAGGTCTATGTCCTATCTGCCTGTGGGTCACAACATGCATTGGGTCACAACATGCATTGCCACGTGGGATGCCCCGCTGAGGTCCACGCCAACACCCCTGCACACATCCATACACAAAATCCACCTCATCTGTGACAGGCTGGAGCAGCTTTGACAGAAATCCAGTCTCGATTCTAAGGCTTTGGTTCAGGCAGGAGGTGAACAGAGGGCCCGAGTCAAGCGGAGGCGGTCGGCCTCGGAGCACACCCGATGCTGCCTGTCCCGCAGACTCTCGCTAGGGTTGACACAGATTTGTTACGTTGCTGAGCTGGCACTAAATTGAACTTGTCATAGTGAAGTGTATGTTTTCCACTTCTTCATCTCTTTGGCTCCTGTTGCTATAGTGACCATCAGAAATCAGAGCAAAAAAAAAAACACAAAGAGAAAGAAGATCCTGTTTTTCTATTTAAATTGCACTTTGTACGCATGACACCTGCAACATTCTTCCTTCTTCAGTTTTACCTTGTTAGGATAACTACACAAACGCACTTGGTTCTATCAGCTTTTAGGGCCTCACTCAAATCTACTGACAGCAAAGGGAGTCTTTTCCCAGGTTTCTCAGAGCTCTGGCCTGGGTCTTCATTGCCTAGAAGAATTAACACAGATTTGCAGTGTGCTACAGCCCACATTTGCTCAGAAGTCCCAGCATAGACACATGCAGATACCTGGCTTCAACCAGTGGCTCATGCTAGAAACAAAACATACCACGTACATGCGGCCACCTCCAACCTTATTTGTAGTCACATCCCCTTTCTGTCTCCTTGACCAAGGATATGGGATGCAGACAAGGCCTCTTTCTTGGTGGAATGACCAGCTCCAGTGACACGTAGACATGATTCAGATGTGACTTTGTCTCCCTCTGGTGCTGGACCAAAAGGAGACCCAAGGTTCATCTTTTTTTTGTAAATTTGCTGGCCTCATGTAACATTTTTAAAATCACCTCCATGCCACAGGAACATAAAGCCTGTGTTGACACCAACTGAGGAAGTCCAAAATCCAGGGGACTTCACTTTGCTAGGCTTGGTCTAGGTAAAACTGTTCCTGCCTGCCACTTTGGATGAGGAGGATGCAGTGAAGCTACCACAGAGCTCTAGGGCAAACCTGAGGCCATAAGAGTGCATATCTGCCCACAGCTTAAGCCAGACCCAAAGAGCTTTTATAGCAGTATAACTGCACCAAGGGTGGGAGAGCTGGGAAAGCTAAACCTACACTTCCAATACACTGATGTCAGTCAGTCAGAGAAACCTTTCCAGCCATGCAGGTCCCCTGGATTGTTCTGAAAACAGAACTTAAAGACATACTAGCAGCATAGATAACCAGGAGACCCAGGCGCAGAGAGGCCTGATCCCACTTTATCTTGATGAAGCAGGAGGCAGTTGTGCTGTCCTTTGGCTCCCGTACCAAGTACACGCTCAGGAACATTGGGCACTAATATTTTTACCCCATTTTTTATCCCTGCACCTCCACCAGCCCAGATATAACCACGCAGGCAGATGCGTTTTTGAGTCCCAAATCAACATGCACCTCTCGATGGGCACAGGGCAGGTACTAAAGTCTCTATCTAAACCTACTCCGAGGCATCAGCTGCTGAAACTTCTGTCCTCCCTGAACCCCGTCTGCAGCGAATGCATGACACTGGCAAGACACTGGGCAATTCTTCAACAAATACTTGCGTTTTATGGACATATTAGAAACAAAATGCCAAGCAGATGTTTAACAGAGTCGTTATATTAAAAAAAAAAAAAAAAAAAAAAAAAAGTTAATGCTTCTTAAAGGAGAAAATGACAAGAGTTTGCAACTTGGCATAAATAAAAATTTGGAAATGAGAAGTTTAGATTTTATAGAAATAGGTGAGACAGGAGGAACGATGGATTTCCTGGCCGGCAGTAGGTGGCAGCAGGATTTCCACCACAGCGCCCGGATTGAGAACCCTGTGTTCCCTACACAGCATTTACACAGCCCCAGCTATGCCCCAGGGCTGCAAAGTGGGCTGACAAAAATAAAACTGGGCTGAACGTACCTTCAGCCACACAGAGGCAGTCTCCCAAGCGGCTAGTCTGCCATGAGACAAGAGCTGAAAATACTTAAATTTTACATTTGTGGGTAACATATTACTCCTTTTGCCCACTGTAAGCCCAAAGGGAGCACCAGGCCTTCAAAGCGCGCGCTGCTGCTGCTGCTGCCTCAGAGCCCCTGTCGTACAGGGGTCTGAGGAACCCGGGCTGGGAATCCAGCAATGAAATGCTTTTACACAGTATCAAGCAAATGTTTGGAAGATTTTCTACAACATATACGAAGTTGCCTTCTATACCTCTCCCTCTAGTTTCAGCTAGGAGGGATCTTTGGGAAGGGCAAACCCTGGAAACAGAGGGGCTAAATTTTATTGTGTAAAATGACCAATACAGAATTGCCTGCTGGCCAGGTCTGGCTCAGAAACAGGTATTATAGAAAAACACACACGTATTTCAGGTTGGTTCATCCCAATAATTGGATACTGCATAAAATGAAGCAAGCAAGGCTAAGTGCTTTACCCAATTCCCAAAGTTTCCAGGTTGGTTCCTCCCCAGTCTCCCTGAAGCTCAGACATGTCCACCAGGAGCTCCTGCTCCCGGGCAAACCAAAGGCTACGGGGTCCCACCGACGGGAGCTCTGCGAGGCCGACACATATTTATGTGTGGGCTTAAATAAAAGAACAATCCTGCCAAGGTGAGAGGCAATTCCTTCCTCTGTTCCCCTGTCATCCTGCTTTTACGGGAGGAGATATAAGTCATCAATATTACAGCGACTTAGCAATTCATTTACGCAGTTTTACTGCTTTGGACAAAACACAGCCAAGCTCCAAGCTTGATGAAATATTGTTATCCGCATAATTCATTTGGAGCAGCTTCAACAAGGTATTTGGATTTGTGGCTGCTCCCATTTGAGGTGGAAATTGAATTGAAAATGCGCGTGTAGGCTGCAGGGACGAGGCGAGTCTGCGTACCAGGGAAGTGTCAATTAAATTCACCTTCCAGTCTCGGAAATAAAAGCCTGAGCTGAAGGCCTTGAAAACAGTTCCCATTATCATATCCACTGAAAACAACAGAAATAACTCAAACCGGAGGTGAATACAAGCTTATTTCAAGGTATGATAATCAAGTTCCAATCTGTTTTATTAAGACTGTGAATGTTGACTGCTGTACTCAGCAATGGGAGATAGCTTAGCAATTTAGGCTTTTTCCTGGGATAACATGCACTTATTAAAGATGTTATTGATTAAGTGTAAATTAGCAACTAACTCATCCCTCATCTTAACATTTCCATCATAGCAAAAACCATATTTACAATATAGGGGTTTAGAAATTGCGATGAAGTTGTATCCAGCCATCAGCCACACTCTTCTAGAGAAGCACAGACATAAGGGACTGGCAGGAATAACATCCCTATTGTATAAAGTTTGCATTTGTGTTTGTTTTTCACAGGCACCGAGAGCGGGAGCTTGGGTTTGCTCAGCAGCCCCTAGTGTTCGGATCCTTCCTTCCGCCCAGGCTCTGAGCAGGACCTGGCACGCGATGCCCCAGGACTGCATATCAACTAAAGGGCTTTGCCTGCCTTCACTGAAAAGTTCGGAGGAAAAGCAATGGAAACCATGACAATTCTCCTTTCAGTAATTCTTACTGCACCTCTGTGCTACATTGTCATTTGTGACCTTCTACAAACTCTCTTGCATTAAATATTTCTGTCTCTCTAACAAGTTTCCTGCCGGATTATTTACAAAAAGACCCCAGAAAAGGCAACACCCAGGAGGTTGTTGTGTTTTTGCTAGACACACTCCCCAGCTGCAGTTATTTTAAAGACAACCACACAGAGCCTCAGCTGGATGGAGGTGTTTGGAAGCAGTTGCCTGGCGCTGAGCAGGGGTTTCTCCTGCTCCCACCTGGCTAAAGCAGTTAAATCAGTTAAACAGATCCACCTCTCTGGGAAACCTGCCTGAGCAACCTGCTTGCAAGCTCTAGTGCGCGCACGGAGAGCTCTGCGAGAGGCGGAGGTGACACCAGCCGAAGCAGGAATTACAGCATGGATTCATCTCCCGAGTAGCAAGGTTGTCCCTGGTGCCCATGGAAGACAAGGGATACATCAGCGCACGACTGCTGCAATGGCAATTTACCAGAAAATACACCAAGGAATCCCACAGAGGACATAAACAGTTGTTGGCAGAGATTTCCCTGGCCACACTGGAGACTGGGGTAGCATTTCCAGGTCCAGTTTCACCAGTTTTTGCAAAGGAGAAACCTCACACCTCTGCCACTGAAATCAGGTGGTAAAATGCAGCACTTCCTCCTTTAAAACACACCTGCCAGGCTTGCCATTATAGACAGGATGCCACTGATTGACATGCCTTTGGACAAAGGGATATGCAGTATTCTCATTACTTCTACAACCAAATAGATTGCAAAAATGACCTTCAGCTTGTCACGGAAATTTTCTTCTCACTGAAAGAAAACTGCCAAATGTAAAACTTGCACAGACAAATGGCAACAAGAAGAGTTTAGTGATATATATATATATATACATATATACATATATATATGTATATATATATTTATATATATATCAAAAAATGGAGGTGGGAGTAGCAGCTCCAGCAATTGGTTGGTAACTTGAAATGACAGGAGATGAGCTGCATCGGAGATGGCTCAGAAAAATAAAAAGAACAGATAGCAGTAAATAGAGTGGCATTGTGGAAATCTGAATCAAATCACAGCACAACAAAATAACAGATATTTTTATAGGAAATCCTGAGTGAGAGGTGGCACCGCTGTGGAGTGAAGGAAAAGCAGAGGCATCGCTGGGAGCCCGAGAGCAGAAAGCAGAGCCCCAGCTAAGGTGAACGGGCTCCGCTGCAGAGGGAGGCACCCCCAACACAAAGATACTTCTCTTTCCCTCTCCAGCAAGCATACGCAGAGGAGACTCTGTGCTGGAAGAAACACATACGATATTCACTTGGAAGCTGCATGATCAGGTCACTGGTAAAACTTAATGGTGCAATTAAAAAATAAGAATTAAAGTTCTCCCTGGAATCAGCTCTCATAGGAAACTGGATTGGAATAATTAAATAAAAAGAATATTCCAGGAACATAAAAACATGAGCCAAACCAGGAGAGCAAGTTTAAAATTATACATCTCATCCAGAACAATCACTTCATTTGTATTTCAGAGCTAATTACCTGTAGCAATACTACACCAGAAAGCACAAAAATTCACAATAAAACAAAGATGTGAAGCTTGAAATAGTAGCAGATTAGGTGCAGCTGAACAAGGGAGATTGTTTAGGGACCTGCCATACCAGCAAAGCTTCAACACGTTGGCTTTCACAAGGATTGAATTTGTCCTTCCAGTTCTCTTAGCGAGGAAGTCGCTCTGAGGTGGCATAAAGCTGGTGCAATTGCAAGGACTGTGGCCTCAGGGGTGTCAGGAGAGAAGCAGAGGAAGGGTGAAGCACACTGGGGATGGGAGACCTGCTGCCATGATATTCAGGGCTATTTTAACTTTCACTCAGGAAAGTAGTTCTGGAAGCATAAAAATAGCTTGAAATCACCAGCCCTATTTCCCTTGTCCTGTGCTGTCCTTGACTTACCTATAGGTCAAACCTGGCATTTCTCATCAGTTGACCTGGGATCTGAAGGATACTCAGGTTCACAAGCGTTAGGAAAACAAAAAACGCTTCAGAGCTGTTCAGCTATTCCCGTGTGGGAAGCACCGAACAAAGCATGAGGCTACGGGGCTAGCAGGAGTGGGACGCAGAAAGGGCAACGCTCTGGAACAGAGCGACCAAAACCCCCCGGCAGAGGGGTAAACGCTGACCAGGCAGAAGAGAAAGAACGAACAAGCACATCAGCACTTGCAGCTTGGTCAAAACACTCGGAGAGCTGTTTACTAGCATCATTTTGAGGAACATTTTGATATATCTGAAACAAAATGCTGCAGTCTTCAATTCTGAGAATATATTATCATCATTTTCAGACTCTGTTGTAATATCAACTACAAAGGCACCACTGGGATGAAGTGATTTCAGGTTTATGTGTCTTCAGTGGCCAGAAATTAAGCTCGGGTTTGATGATCTTTTATTTCAGGAAAAAACAGGAGAAACGCATGAAAAAATGTAGCTTTTTCCATGCTCCAGAAAAAGATGCTCCCCAGTGCTTCTCAGGTTTGGGAGGAATGGAAATGGAAGCAGTGTGAGCAAGAACTAAACATGGTGAGACAGTCGTCTTTGAGAGCTGACCAATATGTTAAAGCCACAAGCAAGCAAAGCACTCGCCGTTTGTACAACTAACATGCAAAAACACCATAAGCTGCTAGAGCACTCGCACCTCTTCAGGCGGTTTTCTGTTTGGAACCTGAATCCAGTTTCCTTTACAAACCCAACTGCAGCCATCCCAGAGTGCCCTTGCTGCGTCTACAAACGCCACTTTAAAAGCCACCCTGCTGGAAATGCATTAATTGCATCTCAGACAGGGCCAAGGCTCTGCTCAAAGGGGCTCAGCGCAGACACTTCCCTCTGCCCAGTGAAGGTGTTGCTGGAGTTACAACCAAATCCCTACCTGTCCCTATGCAAAAAGTATGAGCTTGTTTGCAAAACAGAGCCTCCTACAAAATCTGCATTTTTTTGTTTTGCCTGCATTTCCTCGTACCTTCTCAAAGCACATATCATATAATCTGTATCATTTTTCCTATTTTATAGATTCTTTCCCCACATTTTATTACAAGCATCTGAAACTCCAAATACAGATCCGTTTTATTATTTGGACGAACTAATATAAATCCCATAATATAAATTGACAAAATATATGACAGTAATATAAAATATCTATATAATATTTTATAAATGACAGCATATTATATGTCACATAAAATGACAGTAATATAAATCCCATAACATCATCTCGGGGCAAGTTAACTGCAGGTTTGATTTTCAAGGGCCTCCTTCCCACTCTTATCTTCGCCGCCCATGCCGCAGTCGCGCTGCTGGATGGATACGCGGCAGAGCCTGAGTTCCCCATAAACTTTGTGCCTTTAATATTTCAAGATTTAAGATTCAAGATTTAATACTTGAATATTCGTATTAATTTGCACATTCTGACGTGCAGCAATGGGGACATTTGATCATGCCAGCAATAGCTGTATATGTAAAGAATATTTTTTGTCCTGGTCTGACATATGCTAATAATGGTATCTATGCCAGTGTTCCTCCAAGAGTTTTTAAGAAAAAAGTCAGATCCATCTTCATCTTTTCAACAACTGCAATATGCAGACGCAGACATAGTGCTTTTTTTTTCAACAATATATACACTCAAACCAGACCTCTAGGATTAGGAATGTTTTTTTTTTATATTTTAATTCTATTCAGAAAGTAGATTGAATTTTCCAAGAGAAGCAAGATGTTAACACTCTCCATTTCTCCATTTCAAATAACTTGGAAAAGGCTGCGAGGCCCCACAGACCAGCAGTGAATTGAGGCTATTGGAGCTGCTGTCCCACGTAGGGGATGCAGCACTGTCCCCTGTGAGGCTTCTCCTTTGATCTGATCACCACATCTTGCAGTTCTTTTTCTAATTATCTCAGTCTTGTCTCCACAAAAAGTCAAGGCAGGTGTTAGCGCTCACAACTACCCTGCTGTTCTATACTGAGCAGCCTGGGGAACGCACCGGGTTTCTCCGTGACTGGTCACAATTATTAACTGCCACTGAAAGCAAAAGCCTTCCAAATACTGCAAAAACAACGGAGGAGGAATGGAAATGCGTCTGCATTACAGCCAGAGACGGCACCAGGCTGCAAACACCTGCTCCCTCGAGGGACACGAGGGCAAGACACTGCTGCGCGTGTTGCTGCTCAAACTCCCAGGGGTTTTGCTCCGATATGCAGTTGGTATTTACTCTGTGAAATACTGTTCTTAGAAAATATGAAGCTTTTTAAGAATCTTATATGCAGCATCTACAAATTCAGGTTATCTCCGACCTCGAGCATGCTTCTGCATAACACACAGCCTCCTCCTCCGCAGCCATTTTTAGTTGGAATGTATGGAAAGGAATTGGAGAACAGGAATACTCTACGTTTCTGCAACTCACAGCCATGACATACGGACACACTAACAAGTGATGGAAGAAAAGCCAAATACTCCTTAGAGAAATCTGGTGATTTATATGGACTCAACTCAGCAAGGAACGAGAGTCAAGAAGTAGTAAGGCTCTTCTTGAAGGCTGCAACGAAAAGAGGTGCAAGAAGAGAACAAAATCTGAGAAACAGGGTCAGGGTGGCGGCAACAACAACATATCAAAATTGACTAAAATGAAAACACAGTGTCTGGCCCCAAACCAAGTCATGGTTAAGCACCAAACTTATCCCTGTCTTCCTGTCACACGAATGATCCCTCCTGATGTCACTTTGTCACTTCTCTGCGTGATCTGCTGCAAATGTCTGTGCAAGAGGCAGGGGCATGGGAAACCGCGGCCTCCTTGCACCACCTCAAGAGCCACAGAGGTTGCCAGAAAACTTCTGAGAGAGCTTGCCTCTCTCTGTACAGGTTAAAGAGCATCCCAACACACAATTCCTACATCATCTCTACATATTTCTCAAAGATTTCATGTATCACATCAACGTACTACATTTTAAGCTCTAAATAATATCCCCCACCCACATGCTAGGGGTATCATAATGCAAAGATTTTCTTTCTTGCAATCAGTTTGACTATATGGTATACAATAATGTATTTGCTAGTAAGGAAAACACAGGTTTATCTCTAAAAGCAACCTATAATTTAAAGGACGTGAAGAGAAAGGATTAATCACAACACATTAACTGACGGGTGCAGAGTTTCTGTCACTACAACAGGAGAACGGGATGTTTTTATACAGTTCTTCCATCCTAATTAAAAACTGTCAGCGGAGCGCAGCGAATCACAGCGCTACCATCAACACTGCTGCCCTTTCTGCCTGCCCGGTGCTGACGGTGAGTCAGTTAGCAGGGACCGCAGAACTCCAAGGGAGCCTGACACGGGACTGAACACCGGGAGAGCAGCGGAAAGAGTGGGAAATGGCTGCTCTCCCTCCCCACGGCGGGGAGCAGAGGCTCCTTCCAAAACCTGTGCCTGCTAAATTAGGTCGAGCTCTGGAGAAACGTCCTGATTGATAATCACGGGTAGGCAGAATCCTCTGCGAGGCAGCCCCAACCTTCTCAATCAGCAGCCTTTTCTTACTTAATTGCATGATTTCAAGTAGCACTAAGGAGGTGCTGTCAGATTTACATTGGCGCTCACGCCAAGCTCACCACTGTCGTCATGGTGATGGTATATAGGAAGGGACAAAATGCCAGAGACCCGAGGAAATGTCAGGGTTTTGGTACTCCCGCGCCTGGGATTCACTCAATGCTTCCTGGATGGAGATTATTTCTAGGTGGCAGCCAAGGCAATAAAGCGGCGCGTGTGTCACCTCCTTGCCAAACACCCAGCTGGGGCAAGCGGTGCCTCTCGGCCTCGCTCTGGCCAGGGGCCGGACGCCGCTGCCCTGAGCCTCCTTCGGGCTGCCAACTACTCCAGCCACAGCAGTACAGGAACACGACCACCTGCGTCTTTGCAAACAGGGGAGGCAAAATTAAAGATGTGGGTGATGAATATTTGGCAATTTAGGGAGCTGTTGCCAAATTTTCATTTTCTTCCAGTATTCTGGAAGAATCCATCTGGTATCCAGTTTATGAGCCTGCAAGGCCTGCGCTATCAACAGCTCCACTTCAAAGCCATTCAGCTCCTCACCACCTGCAACAACACCCAACCGAAGGCTACAGAAGGCTCCTTACTCGTTACAGCAGGAGGTTGCTCAGTTAAGCCCTTCGTGGCTTTATGACCCCTCTTAACTATTATTTAGCCCTATTTTCTCAGAGAAACCTCCTGCCTTCCCAGGCAGCACAAGTGCCCCCGCCACTGGCAATGGCTCCTAGGGGCAGATGCTGCCTTTCCTTGCCCAGCTCCACACCGGGCATGAGCTGCCTTGAGAGAGAGAGCGGCTGGAGAGCTCATCTCCAGCTCCCACAATTAGCGGAGTTGAACAAAATGAACAATTAACCCCCATCCACAGTTATGTCCATTTTATTACTAATTTCAGCAAAGTTGAAGTGCATTTTGGTTGGATGAACATGGTGCATATTCTGTATCTACAGCTTGTGTGGTGCTGTAACGGCATCTGAACGCTCCGGGATAGGGATCGGACACTGCCATCCTGGGCAAAGTGTGGCCTACATGCTGCCTATCACAGGATCTAAGCACATGCCATGAGTACAGCTGAAATTCTTACCTTTACAGCATACAGAGGTCAGAGTTTTCTACTGCACGCGCAGGCAGCGCACTGTACTACAGTTGGTCTGCCTGTAATTTTCATAGTAAGCAATGTTTCAGTCTGAAATGTACTGCAATCTTTACATGGGTCATGTGGACAACGCTTATTTTGCTGTTTCAGATAGGTTTTTGTTGTGTTTTCTTCCCTTATTTTGCAGTGGACAAAAGTACAAAACACACCAAGGAAACATGAAATGGGAGGCAACCAGTTCTTGGATTCAAGGGGTGACAACTCTTTTGTGCTCTCAGGAAAAAATTAGAGGATATAAATCAAGAACAGAGCTAGGAATTAGAAAAGGCCACATCGGCTAGAAAAGGAGATCCTGTGAGCGGCGTGGGAGTGGTTACCCAAGGTAAAGCAGTTGTAGATAATAATGTCTTATCCACCTACATTTATCACTGTGCAAGCTGTTCTGGGCTAAAAAGCAGTTGCCTATGATCAAGTTAGAGAGTTCACGATACATAATACATGACGTAGCCACATAATGGACCTTATGGGAACAGGGAGCAAAATCCTATTTCCTGGATGGGGCATAGTTGCTGGTCCTGATATCTCCTTCCTTCATCCTGCTGATCGCTGATAAGTGTTTGCTTATTACGACTACCTTGTCAGTCACAAAGGCCATCAGCACCAGTTAATAATGCACTATTCTGCTGGATCGATATCTTTACAGATCCTCCTGTCCTGATACAGAAAAGTTATTAGATAGATTAGACTGCCCGAGCTCAACTCATCCGTTTGGTGATGCGGGTGGCTACGGGGCTCGCTCCAGGGACAATCCGCTCTGTTGCGAACAGAAAAGATGAGGAACAGCCTGGGAACATCTTCACAGCAAAAAGGAAAGAGGAGATTGGCTTCTTCTCCCTCCGGGGTAAGATTAACAAATCAAAGCCACACGCTAACAATTACAAAGGTCACTGCTAACCTCCAGCAAGCTTTATGCATAAAATCAAATTTCATTACCAAGTATTTAGTATTAGTAGCAAGGATGGCTAGATTTTCCCATTCTTCTGTCCATTTACTGGTATAGCTGCTGTGATCATTTAAGATGCTTCAGCTAAAGCTATCAATTTACTGGGAAACAGCAATATATTCCCTTGTAGCAAAACCTGGAGCAGGGCATTTATTCCCACACTGAGACAAAACAAGAATACGTGAACCCCAAGGCACTTCCTCCATGCACTGTTAGACCCACCGCAGGAGGAAGGTCTCACCTCATCTGTCCAACCAAAGCCACCAGGTGAGCAATGAGGACAAAGAGTTAAGCCGCACTGACACGCAGAACATACTCACTCAGGTATTTGTCAATAACACTGCAAGTGCCCAGTACCTGCTTCCTCCAATTCGTACTGAGTTTAAAGACCCACCTCCCCCAGCATTATCCTCTGCTCGGTGCAGAGCATTCATCTGCTATTAAAATGACTAGATTTAATTTAAAAGGTATTAACTATCTCCAGAGGGTTTGCTGCTTCCTGCCCACGAATGCTGTGCTTTATTTTTCAGTGATTACTGCATATCACCCCCTCGTCCATGCTAGCAACGGCCATGCACGGGCGTATTGGGCTGAGACACGGCCCTTAAGTTTCAGAGCATTGCTCGATTTTTGAAGTTAGGAGCAGTCCCCCTGAAACACAGGAACTGATATGGACAGGTAAAAAGCTTGAGGAATCAACATAAAATAGAACTTAAGGTCTCCAGGGCATCTCAGAAACTACTGAATCCATCTCCAGTAAAGTGAGGGATTTAGTAGATTTCTGTATTGCATTTTGCACGATTAAGTATGCAAACATCTTCAGTCTTTAAAACTGAATAAATTATGATTGGATGTCCTAGATAACACTATAAAGGAAAGGTCACTGAAAAACAAAAAAAAAGAGAAGAAATGAA
This sequence comes from Crypturellus tataupa, assembly GCA_034781795.1. Lineage (NCBI taxonomy): Eukaryota > Metazoa > Chordata > Aves > Tinamiformes > Tinamidae > Crypturellus > Crypturellus tataupa. The sequence goes on from JAWLRI010000629.1 coordinate 3,309,144, forward strand.
GTATACTACTTCTCTGTAATATTAAAAAAAAAAAAAAAGAAGAAAATATTTATAATTTGTTGGTTTTAATGTTAGAACAGCATAAGGAATTTCAAACTTCATCTTTACTGCTCTGTTAGAGGACTTGCTGCAGAGCTAGAAATCTTTACAAGTATTCTGTTCACCCTTTCAATAAATAGAAGAGAAAATGCTGAATCTTTCAGTGAGAACAAATGCTTCTTTATCCAAATCAGCTATTTAGAAAAGCATGAAATATCTTTTCCCTCTCTCAACTATTTAGGATTAAGACTCATTTGTGATCACAATACTATAACATCTGTCCTCTCTGAGAAAAAACGGCATGATTTCTCTGGACAAAACGGTGGTTTTTTAAAAAATCAAATTGTTCTATTTATCAGTAAGAAAAGCACAAGCATAAATGACATTTTTCTTTTGCAAAGCACATCCAACACCAAAAATATGTTTCCTTCCAAATACTTCCATTTTACATACTAACAGTCAAATTATTCCTTATTTTCTTGACAGTTCTCCCCATGAAGATCATGTTCTGGATACAGAAATCTGACTCCCAGGGGTTGGGGTAGAACTGGGAACATCTTCTAATGTATCAAATTAAACTTAAATTAAATCCTGAAAGAGAAAAAGCATTCACATTCCCAAGATCTGCAGCACTGATGATTATCTCTTATTCCATAAAATTGCATTACATTTAAAAAGCAAGACTAATAAAATAAAGGCTTTAGAATTTCCTTGCAAGTACATTAACTATGCAGTGTTTTTAGTATACAGCTATCAACAGTAGCCCAGAACTCAACAACACGGCAGGAAAGATGCGTATAAAGCAAATGAAATGTCCTCAAATTCAAATATCAGAAGGCCTGATAATAAAAGAAGAAACTATAACAGCAGTTGCAAAGGTGAAAATATTAGAAGTCTTCAGTTTAATCTTGTATAAACGTTAAAATGAAACCATGACTGTTGACCTTCCAGCAGCCAATCTATGTACTCTCGGTTAGAAATTTCTATTGAGCTCATTCTGGGAGCAAGAAACAGAAACGACAGCCTGTTTGGCAGCTCCACCTCAATTACAGCCTTCAAGGGCTTCATATTCAATAGGCCACAATAAGGTAACAATGTAGGATCAATATTCTGTTTAATTATCTCATTTAAGGGATGATCGTGCAGGATTCTTTCCAAGTGGTCTGTTACCTCCCTCTGCCCACGGAAAGCAAGTCTTCACTGGTTAGATGCTGAACCAACACGAAGTAGACAGCCCACGGTGGGATATGTACAGAGAACTGTGGAAAATAATCTATAGCAAACACAGACCAAGGCAGCATGCATTAAGCTGGTAGAAATCACTGTTCTTGCGGCTGCATTGATGGACGTGGTAGAGCTCTCCTCGGCCCTATGCAGGCACGATCGCATGGAGCTGCAACCCAACACACATTCCCTAACCAACTAGAACAGCAACTGCTCAACAAGGCTTCCCTTAAAAGAAGCAAGGACCAGATCCCTCATGATGAAAGGGGACAAAGCCCCATTGCCCAGTATATTCCTCATGCCCAGCAAGTCCTGTCCTTTCCTAGATGCTGCAAAGCAGCAGTGCTGGCAGCAGTCATCCTTTTTCCATTCCTTTGATGCCCTTTCATGTCCTCCTATCTCTTACACTCTCATCTCTGGCTCTTTCCCAGGTCCTCCATTTCTGCTAAGCCCTGTTCTGTCTTGTCACATCTCTTTGATAATTTATCAGTCCTTTCCAGTTATGCTGAAGTTTGTTTGCAAGCAGTTGTAAAGCAGTTTTCAATAGAGTAACATGAAATGCACAAAAAGAAAGGAAGAAGGTTTATATCATGAGAAAACTTCATGGCAAATCTCAGCATAAGGGCAGCATGACATATTCTTAATTTAACAAGCACACAGTACAATTCACACTAACAATTTTTTTTTTTTTAAATAAAAAAGAACTTCATTCACTCTATAGTTAGGAAACTTGGAACCCAAATCCATCCTCTTGACATTGCTCACATCTGTGTTGCTCGGTGCAAACTCCAGCTCTCTGCACATCACCAGCACAATCAAAACTCAACACAAAAGGTTGTGCAGAACCCAGCATCCTCGTGTCCCTCATCTCAATGCACTCCTTGATGCTCTCCACAGTATGAAGACTACAATGTGCTACAGCAGCAAAGGCGACAACCTTGTTCTGACCTTTGCAACAGCAGATAACTGGGCAGGTGAAAACTGGTCCCCCCTGGAGCTTGTACAGCAATGTGGCTCTGTTCACAGTACAGAGGGCCAATGAAGAAAACTCCTTTTTTGAGACAGAAGGCCAAGAAGTTTAAAGAGGTCTTCACTGCTAGGACACTTCATTCCAGGCTCAGCCTGGCCCAAGACACCTGCTCAACCACAGGAATCTCTCCCAAGCTGCAAGAGCAGCGGTGTCTGCGGCTCTCCCTGCTCCAGATCTTTGCATACTCTTAGGCCTCGCAACACCCTGAAAGTAAGGTCCATGAGCTTAGCTTGAAGTTCAGCTGGAAAATTTACTGCGTGCAAAACAGATCAGACATGCTCATGTGGACCTGCATTATTACGAGACACACATGTAAATGTTCTGCATTTCAGTCATAAATTATTGTGATCACCAGGTAACAGATAGCACACAGCATCTTATACCTGCAAACATCCACAATAAGCTCAACTATAATGTATTGGTTTTTGTCTCTTTGGGCATATACTTATTGTTTTAAAGACTGTAAATAATCTTACTGCTAATTCAGGAAGTGCTGAATAGGAAGGTGTCTGCTTATCCATGAAAAACAGGAGCAAATTGATAGCACCATCACTCATCCCCATAGTGGAAGGAGTATATATCTTAGGAGGAGATAAAAAAATCATCTCACCAAAAACACTATGTCAGCATCTTTGCTCCAATATTGTTGATTTATGGTAAAAAAGCTTCATCTATACAAGAGTAAGTGGCTTTAGGTCCATTTACACTAGTCTGCCAGCTTTTGGGGGCAAAGAAGATCATTTTGCTGTCTGTTCAACACCTACAAGAAGCTTGCACCTACATCTGACTCCTTGGACAAAACAGATCAGTTACACGGGAGGGAAGCAGTAACTACTGCCTGCTGCCTACTCTGTTTCATTTGTTGGTTTTCATAAAATACGTCTATGTGCTTTCAAGAATGGCCATGTAAGCACGCAGGAGTGTAGCGGTGGAAGCTCAATGGATGGAAGGTCTTTCCACTCTACCAGATAGACCCCGCTGAGGTGGTAACGCACATGACAAGTGGCTGCGCAGCCGTCGCAGCCAGGCACAGAGCACGTTCATGAGGTGCCATTCTGTAGGAGAGTATCTTCTGTGTACCTGGAGAAACGGTCCATGCAAAACTGTCCACACATTAAGGCAAAAGTCTCACCTTCCATGGTTAATAAGTTTCTGTTTTCCTTTCTTGTTCAAAACTGAAGCTGTACCATGAGACTTGGGATCTGTGAATGCAAGTTAATACAAGGCTGCAGCTGGGGGAGGAAACAAATCGCTTCAGCATTTTTGTGTTTTTAAATCTGCTGCCTATTGATATTCTCTTTCTTCTCTGTTCATTTCTTATTAAAGCTTTACTGTTGTTCAGCTCCTACTTTTATTTGTTAATATCACAATAATCCGATTACAAAACTGTGGGAAAAAAATAGCATGCAATTTAGGTGGCTAATCACACAGGCTGAATGTCAAACCACAAGCCTAGAATATCTACAAATCTGAAATACCTGATCCACAGACAGCTGAAGGTGATGGAAACTCAGCATCACTGTAATTCAAGCCCATACTGGGCAATTCCAAATGTTTTTAACTAAATATTTAACATGGGAATGTGAACACAAATGTATTATTGGGCAATTTTATTCACCTGTACAGCAACAAAGAGTTAAGTTCAGCCACAGAACTGTTTACTGCACAAATTTTTTTCCTTCTCCACTTACTCAAACCACCACCATAGAACTGGCTAATGAGCCAGTTTCTTAGCTGGTGTAAATTCCTGCCTTTCTGCAATTTTCAAAGCAGTAGGATCCACTTCCAGCAGTAGGGAGTTGGAATTTGTCTCAATTGTAAGTGGGTCAGACTGATCTGCTTTCCTGTTTCTGAACAGCTTCTAAATCGAGGCTTTCCTACGTATGTATGAGACAAAACAACATTATTTTAAAAAATCAGGACAGCCAGTGTGGAGCATAGCTTCCAAGCTTACACCAAATCACAGACAGTCACAGTCTGCATGAGCCACTTTGCCTGCAATAGCTTTACTAGAGGTACATTTTTAGGAGGTAGTATTATCCTATAAATATTAATTTTTAATTAAGATTCTTTTATTTCTGTATTCTTAATTGGCTTAGCAATTATTTAGGGAGACACCAGGAACTAGCTACTGCACTACTGTGCTAGGGGAAGCAGGATATCATGTTCAAAATTTTAATCTGGGTTCAATTACCACCTCCATCACACATCTCTATCCTATCTTGTCCATTATTCGAGAAGTAAAAAGTCACTCAAGGCAAATCTTTCCAGGCAAAGCTGTATCAATGGGCACAGACAGCCCTAAGGTCACTCTGCAGGTATCAGGTGTAGATCCAGGAGGCACCTGGGAAAGCCATCAAGGCATTTCCAGAAGTTGATTTTATTTGCCCAAGCCCATGCTCAGAGCTGCTGAGCAGACCTAAATCTGGCATGTTTGGACAACAGCATTACGGAAAGAGCTGAGGAACCTGCCCAGTGCCCCGCTAGCTGATGTGAGCACATCCGTATTTTCTTCATGCACCAACTCTCCCAGCCCTGCAAGGGGGATAAGCACATCCTAGCTCTTCATCCGCTCCTTTTGTCCATCCAGATGGCCCTTCCTTTGAGACAGGATTACCCGCTGTGTTTGTACAGCACCAGCACAAGGAGACGGCTGCCTTGGTAGCAAACATGCAATTTAGCTAAACAGGCAACAAAACGTACTGGGAGTCCCAGATGCCAGCCATATCTTTTCAGTAAGCCTCTATCTGCTCTAGCCATTAAAAATGAAAAGCCAGAGGACATTATTAAAATTATAGGGGGGGGGGGGGGAGCACAAGTTTAGGTGAAAACCCAACAAATCTTCCTAATTGCCCTGTTATTTAGTTGTCTGTAAACAGGCACGATGATCTTCCTTTCATGGCCTCTTGATTGATGGGAGCCAAAGCAGATGCGATTTGGTTTGTAAATATTTCTGGCAGAACTGACAGAGCTACACAAATAATAAGCATTTCAGTGAAGCAAAGCAGGCCATCCTTCCCTTTTTTAAAAAAAAAGGATCAAGAATTTCCAAGCCAAGGTATTTAAATGCTGACATATGAAAAGTTGATGCTCTGAAAACCTGCACCGAAGCAGACTGCTTCAGAGATTTTCTGTAGGAGCTTTATGCTCCTGGAGCTAATCACCAAAGCACCACAAGCACCGCGGAAGCGATTGGATTTAGCAATGTGTATGCTGAAAATTGGCAGGCTATTCGGCCAGAGGCTTTGAAGCAGTCTGGTCTGTATGGAATTTCATTACCAGGTGTAAAAATATTAAAGATACCACTTTAAAAGCTGTTTTCAGAGATCTATACTTGCTGGATAGTGCCAAATAATCTGTTTCTATTAATAAAAGCTTCTGATAGCATATGCTCAGGGAAAACTATAAAAATCTTTCAGAGCCTTCTGAGGAAAGTAGCACAGACCTAAAGCAAAGAGCATCTTTCTTGTCCAAAGACACACTCCAGAAAAAGCCTCCCTGTAAGCAAGGCTCTAAAAGAGAGACCTACATTTAGCATGCAGCTCCCTCCTGCTCTAAAGGCAAGACATTATCTTCCCTTTTCATCCTCAGGACCATTTTTAAATGATCTTCCAGTACCTTATTCCCCCACACTGCCTGGTTCCCAGGCGGGACCAGGGAAGCTGCAGGCACCTTGGGGAGACCTTGTGGCCAAGGAGCCGTTTGTAGCCCTGGGCTAGGACGGATTGTGGAGCATCAAGCATGAGACCTGCATTCTCAGCGAGAAAACCAACACAGCTCCAAGCCCTTGACCAAAACTATTAATCAACAATTTTCTCATTACAAGCTTAGAATTTCTAAAATGCAAGTTTCTTCATCCCTGGTGTCCACTTCTAAGCCCCCTTGATAAGCACTAGCTTGCTGGATTATGAAATTACTGAAGAAGTTAGTGGAAGGCGGTAAGAAACTAGTTTTGGTAGCAGTTCTATCCGATTCAGCACAGCAAGGACACCTCCCTTTTGTGCTCTGCTGTACACGTAGCACATACACATCCAGAATGTGCTTTAACTCCCATTGGTTTTAGAAACGTATTACAATATGTGAAACTGAATACATGGATGCCTGAATTTGACGGTGAATCTGTATTTATGGGGCTCCTGCACAAAGTCAGTCCCTTTATTCACAATGCAAAACCCCACAGTGGACAACAACATAGAAGCAGATCATCTCTCAGCTAGCAGAGATACATCCCACAGGCAAGAGAATTTCTACAAGCTCTGTAGACCACAAACAACATAATTTCATGCATCTGTTAGACCTAACATGGGGATAGTTTCACACCAGCACTTAAGCTACCCACACAACCATTTTGCAATCTCCACTCTCATTCATGTAAAATCCCTTCCCTTAGCAGCCTTCCTCCCGCCGAATCGCACTCTGGGCTCTTCTGCTTTTTTTTTTTGTAATGTTTCTAAGCATTTCCTTTTTGGCATTTGGTATGTTTGTTGTTCTGCTAAGCTTTGCTTTCTCATGCCTGGTTCAGCTTCTTTATGACCCATCAGCACAATGTCCTCAGCCCGCTACGGCGTCTCGCTTTTACGGCTTTGCAGTCATTTGCATTTCAGCTGCCTTGACTGTTTGCAGTGTCTCCTGACACGCTGACTTCCTCGCATCGCTTCCATCAACTGCACAGAATTTATGGAGGAACATAACATGGGACCAGGTTTCTTGTTAGTCGAAAACACAAACTCCTGCATATCTGTAGCTATCATACGCAGGCAGCAGGTAACATATGGCTTTTTAAAGTCCCAAGACAGACACAACAATTTCAAAGTTTAAGAAACCTTCTAGCAGGACTGGAAAGGGAAGAACAAGGGGCATATTTTAAAAATGCTCAAATTGCAGCAGTAATTGTAATGGTCACACAGGGATGATTTAACCACAGTTTTCTAACCAACCCCCGCTAGGGTATCGTGAATAAAGGATAGATGCAAAAAAAAAAAAAAAAAATAGTAGTCCTCTGTGGTCTTATTAATCTATTTTGTAATTAAAAACTATTGAGAAAATCGTCTTGTAGAAAGAGATCAGAGTGCAAAGCTGTGGCTCTTTGGAGGTGCAAGAAAGCCTGCGTGTTGGTACACTGGCTGCTGCAGCTTTATCCAGAGAATGATCTTGCACAAAAAGCTTCACTCCGCACTGCTCACCACTATACATCACGTTAATTTAAGACACTTTTCCAAGCAAGGGCTATCATTTTTGTCCTCGATAACTATTTATAAATAAAGCTAATGTTTCTCAAACCTCTGCCTCCTGTTACAAAACCTGCAACTAGGGTTTTCTTCCATTAAACATCCAGAGGTTTATTACTAAATACAACTTTCCTCTGCCCTGGAAATGCAGCTCTGAGTGGCAAAAGGACAGAGCACAGGGCAGGAGCCAAGTCACTGGGACCTGGACTGCTGCAGTCTCCCTCCATCCCTTATGTAGGTCCGGCCACCCGCAAGACATCCAAGTACCTCAGGCACTTTGCACAATAAAAGTGCACTTCTGTTCTGCCAAAGAAAACAAATATTCCTGCTGAATAATCACAACCCCTGAGTACACTGAAAAAATATAATGAGGATGATTGTGATGCATTTAAAAATTCTGCTAAAATGTTAGTACAGTTTCACGTTTTAATTCTAGCAAGTCATTTACAGGAAAAATTATGAGATTACCAGAAACTTTGTGATAGTAGAACATCTGTCCAGGCTCTCCAAGAGCTTTTATGTCATTTCCTATGTTTTGTCAAAATGACATAGTGATAAATGATAGTAGTTGCTCAGCAGCTGAAGTACTAAGTGATGCTACTCTCTTGCTTTACAAGACTGTGCAAACACGCATACCATACAAAACAGAGATGGGCAGCAAGACAGTAAAGGACATAGATCTGATAAACAAATAACTGAACATAATTTAGGGTCAAAGAAATTCTGTCAAAAAATAATCTACCCTTCTCTTGCTCGGTATCACATGTTCAGGCTTGAACATCTTAGTCTCCCAAATGAACACTAAGACAGAGGGGCTGTATTTGCATGTGTTTGGGAACGAGGGATTCAAGTTTGCCTGCTGGTCTCATTTGTATGATAGAGCCACTATCAGCCTTGTATGTCCCATTCTCTTGGCTGCTGTAGAGCAAAACAAGGTGCAGCCAGACATTTCATCTTTTAGAAGAGGAGTCACTGCATTAGCTTCTTTTTTGCTTCACTGTGAATGAGGACAAAGAAATGATTGGCATCTGTCAGATGACAGGCCAAGATGATTCATACTGAACGTTATTCATCCTCCCATAACAAGAAATAACCAGATTCACTTTATGCAAAGTAAATCTCCCTGCTAGAAGAAAACTGATCCTTTAATAAAAAGCATTCCAAATCCTTCATTTTTTTTGACTACATGAGAAGTTGCTGTTCTGTGTCATTCCTCTCCAGGACTCTGAGCCATCCTCAGGCCTTGCTGTGAGATTCTGGTATCACATGTACTTTATACAGTACGCCACCAAGGTAAGGATTTGATTATATTTTGCAGATGTGAGGAAAGGAGAGCTAGAAAGCAGCTCTTTCTTTCCAAGGAAGCAGGGCTGTCTATTGCCCCAGCGGCCGTTGGGTGCTGCTTCACATCAGGCTTGCTCTGCAGGACTTGGTTTGAGGCTCCTGCCAGGTCCTACCAGCTCAGAGCCACAAGCCAGACGGGCAGCTCCACAACAGCGTTATCCAACCTAAACCAGGGCTGCAGTGATAGGATCTAAGCGGTTGGGAATGCACCACTGGGATGACACAAAGTGCAAAGACACAACAGTGACAACCGAGATCAACAAAAGGGCGTTACAGACCTGCATCCTCAACCGGTTCAGCTCTGTCTAGGTGAAAGTACTTCAAATCCATGCGAAGCACAACTTCAAGAAGAAATAGAGGATATTAAAGACCAAAACAACGGCGCTGGTGGAACCCAGATGATTTGGTGTCCCATGTCTGGTGACCAAAAACTTATTCAATTAATTCCTGTGTTGATGCAAAAAGTCTCTTCCATTCCCCTCTTCTGACCTGGACTTTCCTATGATGAAAATCCACCAAGTGCAAATCCGGGCAGAGGTAAAGCTAACTTCGGTAACTTATATCTCAGTAAAGTTCATTTGCTTTTTAAAATATTAGCATGAGATACCTTATGCACAGGGGCTCCCAAAGGTAAAAACAACTAGCAACCCATCTTTCCCCTCCAGCTTTCCTGCTGCAAACCAAGTGCCACGTCTGCTAATAACGCCCCGAGCTGGCCTCAAGGGTGAGGTTACCTGAGAAGCAGAGAAACGTTAGGCCCAAATGAACATCCTCCCAGCTGTCTGGAGCGCTGATAAAACAGGTTGGGTGAAGCGTGTCTGCAACACTGCCCACAGGGTGCACTCGGCTGCAGAGAACGCCACCTCAGCAGAGCGGGACATCAGAAGTGACCCAGGTTCAAGGCAGCCCTTAACAGAAACACGTTTCTAATGAGCAATTTGGACTCCTTTTCCTGCAGATGAACAGAACAACCGCCACATCCTTGTTTATTCAGGAGGGCAACCGGCATGATCACAGCAGTCCGTGCTGGCCTGACCAGCCAGGGCTCGGTGTTAAGAGAGGTGGCTGTCTTCCAAAAACTGTGCCTAGGAATGAGATGAGCTTTTCCTCCTGACACCTTTGAGTGCTGCTACAGGAAAGAAAGACAAATTGACTGACAGAAAGACAGAAGGACAGAGGGGAAAAAAAAGAGAGAGAGAGAGAGAGAGAGAGAGAGAGAGAGAGAGAGAGACAGAGAGAAACACG
>JAWLRI010000629.1:3319353-3395530 GCA_034781795.1 Crypturellus tataupa
GGAAGGGCTTTACCCATGTTTGCTGCAAGCGCGCTGATGGCTGAAAAGGTCGATGCAGGAAAGACAAGTCTGGTTGCAAAAGGCGCAGGGGAAGGTCTCCTCAGGCAGTACTGGGGAGGCACGGTTCTTTCTGTGTTGTCTGTTCTCTTTGAGACTGATTCTTCGTGTGTTCTCAAAGGAAGCAGCAGCCTTATGGATGGTGCATCTCCACATCTCCTGATTAGAGGCCAGAGTGGACCACTGATGGGAGTCAACATGGCCAAGGCTGAGGTACTGTTTCAGGGAGTCCTTGTATCCCCTCTTTGCGGCTCCTCTCTTGCAGCAGCCGGCGGCGAGTTCGCCATAGAGCACAATCTTAAGGAGGCCGTGATCTTCCCTCCTAGAGATGTGCCCTGCCCAGCGCAGCTGCGTTCTCAGCAGCATGGCCTCAATAATGGTGACCCCTGCCTGCTCAAGGACAGACACATTACGTTAACCTGGGACAGCCTAGACGAAAGAAAACTACTTTTTAGGTTCCTACATCAGGATGGTAGAACGTGGCCCACAGTCTTCAGCTGAAAGATAATTATATTTTTTCTACAGGATGCACTCTGCACTGAATCACAGTGTACTTACTGAGCCATGGAACGTGCAAGTGCAAGAAGAGAGTTTCCTTAAGAATATTACCTCATTTGTTGCATAAGCTGGAAGGTATGCACTTCATAAAGCACATGGGGCACTACAGAAACACAAAAATACCTAAGAGCAAAGGTAAAGGCAGATAAGTGTTCCTTGACAGAATGAAAGAACAACCATCTTCTTTTCGTTCATCTGTTTCCTAGATGGTTTGCACCTTTTAGGTAAATAAATCTAAATTTATGATTATGCTTTTACCAGTTTCCCTCCTCTCTTATTAGTACTCGTTTGGCTGACTGTGTTGAAGCCATAGTGCTGGCATCAGTCTGCCTGTCAATGTTTAAAGTCATGACCTGCTAAAGCTGCACAAATAGATCCTTTCAAACTGTCTTACTGTGTCAATGAAATGTTTGTATGCACACCCTGAAATTTTCAGCCATATTCATTATCTGAAATTACTCACTCTCCCTTCCCTAGACCAAATATGAAATCTGCTACTCCCTAATCTAGTCACAAGCATGGCTTCAGTTTGTAAAACACACTTGAGATCCAGACTGCATGCAATGTGTTTTAACTCTGTTTGGTGACAGACTTTTAAATAGTTTCTTGGCACAGCTGCCTTAGTTAGCACAGGCAGGGTCCAATTTCTTACTGTTTCACTGGCATTTTTTTTTACTCCCCCAGACAAAGAATTTCCATTGAAGCCAATGGGAATTACTGGTACCTCCTCTCAAGACACGAGACCCAGAGTCAGAACCACAGGAACCTCATTGACTCAGAGAACGTGGAAACTCAAGCAACAGTAAAAGTCTAGATAAAAATTTCCAGCTGAAAACAATGACAGAAAAGACATGCTTGTCCTCATGGCTGATTTATAATGAGATCAGAAGACAAACACTGTGAGGCTGTTTTTTAATGCTAGGAGGCAGTTACAACTTCCATGCAACTTACACCTCACAGCAGTCACACTAGAACCTGTGAGTGGAAGCTGCATGCATTTCACTTCACCATAATCTTGAATACAGAAGCCTCCAAAGCCTCCTTTGTTTTCAAGTCAAACAAAATAGTACACGGATTTCCAAGAAGACAAGTTATCTGTTTTAGTATTTAAAGGATATACTTTCAAATGTAGGTTCCTTTTTGAATCTGCTGCAAAGAGAGATTTTTTTAAATCACATATACTTACTAAGACACACTTCCTAATTTGTGTTTTATGCACAGATCCCTAGGGCATTAGGTCTCAGGATTTATAGCTTAGACGATACTCCCTAGTAAAATATGTTAAATTTATACAGGAAGCTATAGCAGCATAAACCTCCTTTCAAGATATTTTCTTGTTGTTTAGGTTAATTCGATAACAAATGCATTTCCACAAATAAATCAACAAAATTTGGCATATACATGGACAAAACATGTACTTCTATGGAGGTCTTCATTTATGTACGTCATCACTGTACGGATGAGAAGCAAAATTTCCTGATTATTTCACAAGAACAATTATGTTTTCTTCTTCGGGAATCATTCCTGCCATCCAGCTTCATACAGCTCCACTGCATATAAGTTTCTTTGAAAGTCAGACGTGCAATTTGGTTTAACCCAGTCCTGACCTTGTCCTCCCCAGTTCGGTCTAACCCAGCATCTTCCGACGTAGACATGACTGGTAACCTAACAGGACCGTGGTGGGGCCCAGTTAGTGGCCTGATATAACCAGAAACCAGTGAGATTATTTTAGCCCCTTCTAGAACTCATATACTTGAGAAGCCACCAGTCCCTCCTGGACTAAAACTAGGTCAGTTATATCCCTGCAACTTTTAAATTATTTTTATCTCCTGGTCTTAATGGCCTCCAATCTCAGCACTCCACCCCAGGTAGCCACCACTTTACCCTTAGAAAGTTTCTCAAGTATCTAAAAACGTTTGCTGCAGTTTAAGCCTCTTACCTTTTGTCTATTTGCAGTGGACACAAAGAGATTATTCCCTTTCTCTTTGCAACAGAAGCCTTTATTTGAAGGCCATCTTCTTTCTTCCACCATATATTTTCTTCTCTAGGCGAGCCAGCACTAGTTCACTCCTTTAAGCAGAAAAAAAGTTTACCCATAAAAAAAAATCAATACTGATGCCATTAATAAAAAGCCTTGGTTTATTCTGTATTTTTAATATTAACAAGAACAGGTTAGATATGCAGTGTCTTAAGATGACTTATTTAAATTATGCAAAATTCAAAGCCAGCAATGCTAAATATTTTATGGCATCTTCTTTATTTTCCTGAGTTGACCCTTCTGTTTTAAGTTAAGGTTGACCACCCTGAATTTGTTTGTATCTTCAACATGTGTATGATAAAATTTTAAGAATATATTGACTAAAGGTGAGAGAAACTATCTTACTACTTTATCATATATGTTAAAAACAAAGTTTCTCGGTCCAGGTAGGCAAATGAGATTTCCCAATTAAGTTTTTAGAAGGTATCCAGTTACATTAAGGGCATAATGGTTAACACAGAGACAGACCAAAGCCTGTAACAGCTTCCCATGACCTAAAGTAGAAGCTGCTCCAGATCAAATTTAAGCTTATTTTCCAGTGGGCAATCATCCAGACCACAAAAACCACCATAGTTCAGACTGCTGCTGTGCAGCTTCAGTGTCCAGGGTTTTAAAATTTCATAACATTTACCCTTCACATAAAACAATTTATATACTATATTCAATGTAAATCCCCATATTAATACAGCATAACATTTGAGATATGAAAACCTACAGAAATCAAGGATTAGGGTTAAGGTTCCTAGAGAATATGAAGCTTTGGCCTCTTTTGGTTACGTGTTATGATAAGGTATTCTCTCACATGATCTTGTAACACTGTACCCAGTGACAGATTATTCAGCAAATGAGACATGACTTTGCTTATCTCATAACCATTTCCCCAGTCTGTTATGGAAGAGTTTTCACTTGGAGAGTTTATATCAGCTAGTATTTCAAGAGTAAAATGATAAATTTTAGGCATGTAAAGAATTCCTACTCCATATACTATATTACAGATTCTCAAAAACTGACAAAATAAATCCTTGCTCTCTGAAATACCATTAAAGTACTAAGTATTGGTAAGTATTGGAACAAAAATGAAACTAAACTTTTTTTTTTTTACGCTGCTAATAATCATTTCTTACCTACTCAGACCTACTCGATCTATGTTTGCATCCAAAACACTGAACCTTGGACCACGCTCCCAAGTATCTTAGTACAACAAAAGAACAGGTTCTGCTTTAGAAGCAGCTGAGCCCTGCTGCAAGCCTCGTCAGTGGCCCCCACAGTAGAGGTACAAACATTTGCCCTAAGGCCCACCGTATGCCAGAAGGTGGGACAGAATGCCAGCCAATTTCCACAACTACTTCAAAACAGGCTCAAGGAGTAAGCTAAATAGCCACATCTAGGCATGAGCACATGTTCTGTACATATTCAGTGGCGATGGGAGACCTGCTGATTCAGAGCATCAGATTTATGTGCCTAACTCTCCACCCAAGTCTACAGAACGAGGTTACCTGCCCCACTCCTCGCTTATATTTTAGCTGGAATTGAGTAGGGATGGAAAGACATTTTAGCGACTTGTGCCATTTATTCACGGATTCACCAGGGCAGTGGAGAGATGAAAGGAAGAGCACTGCGCAGCATGATTTGGAGTCAAGGCACTCCAAGGCTCATGAGTGCACGGGCAGTGTCAGAGGCACAACAGAGCGCTGAATTCACCTGGGGGTCTGCAAGGTGGCAACTTGGTACCATCAGGTTAGGGACAACCGAATAAATTTTCATATTAAACACACATTTCACAGAGGAAAAGTGGTGTGCTAATCACAGTACCAGCTCACATCTTTCTCTCCATGCATTCATCTTTTTCTGTTGACTATTTACATGTCTTACCTATTTTCAGTCTAATCACTTCTGCAGCGGGAACCACCTAGGAGAGAGTCTGGAACTCTGTCAAGGATGTTAATCAACATGTTAACAATAGAAATTAGCGCAGACACAGCAAGAGCTGCCCGAAGGAATTTCACGAACTACCTAACACTCCCCGCAGAAGGCCTGTAGCAATCCAACACTTCATGGCGAGGGTTCAGCCCAACACCTAGTTTCAAGACGTTCCATCATCTCTCCTGTGCAGATGCCTGGTGTGGTCACCCAAAGAATTAATGACCTACGTATTCTAAGAGTGTTAGCCCCAGTACAGTTAAACAATGACAAAAATTAAAGAGCAAATTTAATTTCGTATTTGTGGCTCACAACGTTAGTGAGATAGCTTTTGCTACAGAAAGGTTACAAAAGCAAATTGCTTCCATCAGATGGAAAAGTCCCTTTTACACATGCAACAAAAGTGAGCGAAGTATTTGCACATTTGAAAAAAAAAGAACAAGCTGAGTTAAAATTCTGTCTTTCTTCTTCTAAAGAGCCCTCGGGACAAAAACTGTACATTTCTCAAATGAGTTGGAATGTAAGAGAAGTATCATATACTTTGGAGTGATTTGATGTAGAACAGCAAGAACTATTTTTATGCAAGTAAAAAGTGACTAAGAAAGCTTCTGTCAATTAGCACAAGCTGAATCCATGCTGCAACACACGTAACTAATTCTTAGTGTCGAAAGGAGACCTGCTTCAATATCCAGATTATTGTCAACTTCCTCAGAAAAAGTTACTTCATTGTATTTCTAAGTGACTATGCAGGCCTGGGTGATGCCTATGAAACTGCTCATGCTAAAATACTAATGTGTAAATAACAAAAAAGACAAAAAACCCACAATGTGTGCCCAGTTGCATTGTTTTCTAAGTGTATATGCAATACAATACTGTACTAAAAATATTTTAAGAATATAAAGCTCAAAAAAGAGAAACATTTATTAAATAATACAAAAAATACTTTTCAAATATAAGGTATGTTTGTTTTACATAATTGTCTCACCAATTTCTTTTCAGACCAAACTACCCAATCCAGAAATAAGAGATAATGGCATGCCCCAAACACTGAAGGGACATCAGATTCTTACTGAAATTCACCAGGAAATAGTAAATTTCCTTTTAAAATAGTACTCCTCCCCTTTCCTTGCATAAAAGAATGAAGAGTACGCAAGTATTGCCCACTATCTGACAGAGGCACAAAAGTAGACTATAAAATCAGGTCACATCAAGAGATGAAAAGTGGCACAGCAAGATTAAATGATACCAGATTTCAGGTTTTAAGTGCTGTACATCTTGCATTAAAAAACATAGTAAACATACATACATAGTGGTTCTTCCCACTAGGTAAGCTGAGGAACTCATTACCATAGGACACTAGAGATAACTAAGTGGCTTCATCAGGATGAGACACTGAGCAAAGTCACATAGGAAAAAATATACACCAAGCACTATTAGACCCAAAGACATAACCCTACTTCAGGAAGTCCCTGAATCCAGAGGCCCAGTAGCTCAGATAATATGAGCAGTATTACTGCCAAATTTTGTTTCTGTGTTAAATTCTGTCAGGATGACCGAGGGTGTCCGGGTATACGCAAAGGGAAAAATTATGTAGTATAGCTAATAACTATGGGAATAAGATCAGTATTTAAAACAAAGTAGATCACAATCAGAAGGTTTTTAAAAGAGTTTAATTTAAAATTAGCATGTCATAGCTTACAATACTACATTGTACAGCCAGTGTAAAAAAGTAAATCAGTGGTATCATAAATATAAAATCCTCACTTTGCTTTCATTTCATGGAAGTATTGTATGCTTCACTGCATACCACTTAAGTTAGGGTTATTTAATATTTGTTTACCTAAAACAATCTTAGTGCAACTAATGTAGAAAGCCTTCATCTTACTACATTGCAAGATGTAGCAATAGAGGACTCATCCTTAATCATCTGGACAGTATTTTTTCCAAAGAAAGTTTTCATTCTTTTTCCAAAGAGAATTTTCACATACTTTTTTCTTTTCTGTCATTGAAAGAAGAGGTGCTCTTTCACACAGCTTTTCTATGGCTGCTGTGCGTCTCAGATTTCTGAGGCTTTCCTCGCTCCGCTCATTCAGCATGTCCCAGAAATCTTTTGGTCTCTCTTTTGATTTTTCTGCTTGCCCTGAAGGAAGTCTCCTTGGTAATTCTGTAGACCCATTTCCATCATTTCTGAAGAAGTCATTGAGAATAGAGGTATCTCCAAGTAAGTCCACAAAAGAGTTTTTCTTACAAGCCTGAGCTTTTCTCTCCCCGTTTTCTGACTGAGACAGGGATCTTTTTCTTGGCGGCTGTGTTCCTTCTGAGTCCTGCTGTCCTTTACAGCTATTTACAGACAGCACCTCAATTATTTCTGATTTACTGCTTAATGAGCCAGATGCCATAAAATCCTTGAATGCCTGACTGTTCCCCCTCCTGATATGTTGAGCAGCAACAGTGGGCGATTGTTTACATTTTGCATTAACACACGTATCTTCTATGCAGGAGTCATTGTGAAGCTGTTCCACTTCTTCTTTATGTCTTTGCTGGCTGCATATTTCTGTAGTTCCACTCAGAAGATAATGCCTGGCTGAGGAAGGTCTGGACTTGGATCTTCCAAAACTAACAATAGATTTTCTTTTTCTGGAATGTCTTGTCCATCCTTCTTCCTCATCTGAAGCATGTGCTGGTATTTCAGCAGCAAAGAAAGCCTCTGTCTCTGGATACTTGGAAATGTAAAATTCTTTCAACATTTTCTGACGTGTTTCTGATGTAGCTTCTGCAATATGCTCTGCGAGTTTCTCTATTGATCCCATCTTAAAGTGGGATACCATTTCCTCAAATTGTCTCCTATATCATCAGGAAGGAAAAATACTTTTTAAAATTAAGAACAAAAAAGGCTTGCAAGTAACTCAGTTCATTAACCTCATATATGCCAAAAAACAATCACTAAGAGTAATTTCCTTTAGAAGCAGTATTTGTTCTATTACCAAAAAAAGAGTAACTATTGGTTTTAGAAGACCTAAAGTGACTTATAAACCCTAAATTCTAGTGTGGTTTCCACAGTTTAAGAGCTGAAAATTCACTGACCTTCAGTGCAATCAAAGATTATTCGCTGAAGGCCCAGATTTCAGAAGATATTTAGCTAGTGAAAGAGGCAAATAGATGGATGACAGAATGTTTTTTGGGGAAAAGAAAACGTAGTTTCTCAATTTTTTTTTCAGGGAAAAGAAAAAGTAGTTTCTCAAACTACTTTTAAGAACTTTTTAAACCAGACCTGGATATAAACAAAGTCTCAGCAAGCAGCGACTGTCCCCTCTGCCTATCGAGTTATCTATGGAATGTTTGTTTTGTGCCAAAAGGCCAAGCTCCAAGTCAAGGAGGAGACAACCCTGAGGATAACTCACATTCTGGGGGCAGAGGTAAGTGGGAGGAGGGAGGTGGGTTCATGTTCCCCTCCCAGAGACAGGGCATGAAACTCCAGGCACCCTCATTGAGTGTGGCAACCACACACAGCGCCTCATCCAGCTCTATGCAACAGCTGACCTAGCCTGAGGCCCAGTCACTCACACTCACTGCACAGGGAATCTAGGCGCACTGCACAGTCTGGGTTGTATCTGGAAGCAAACTGATTTGCTTAATGCTTAGAAGCACTTAATTTGAAGGTGGTTAAATCTTTTGCTAGACATGGCTTTATGTTCCTGTAATAACATTCTCTGTCAGTTCACTATCTTTGAAAATTATCTCAAGAAATTACTGACAGATGTGGTTATATTTTTGAAAAACTTAGCATGAAGGATTCTCCTCTACCTCCCCTTTATATGTTCAGGATTTACAATGTCTGTAAGAGTAAATAACTCCAGCACTTCAGTAATAGTTTGGGCTGTTGAAGCTAGCCAGCTAACATGACAGATTCTGAGAACTTACAGATATTACTTAGACAACAGATCTCATATCTAGTAATTTCATAGTCTCAAGACCAAAAAAGATATATATATATATAGCTATATATATATATATATATATATATAGACATACACCAAATCTTACTTCTATAGGATTTCCCAGTTAGCAGCACTTTCTCTTTTCTGTTTCCACATACCATTCTGCTGCTGCATTTCTATCTATGCACCACTGCAACTGAGGTTTTAGATGGAAATCATAGTAACAGCTTGGGAAAAGGGAAAACACGGGAAGACTGAAAGATAATCACTCTTTCAAAGGCATTATTAGAAAAATGACACATTAAAAGAAATATTAAAAATAAATATTGAGCCCCCTGCTAAAGAAAAAACATTTAATTATTTTTTTTCTTTAAACAGTCTTTCAATGTCAGTGGTGAGATCTTGGTCAAACCAGTAGACAGCCAAAAGTTCACACTATAAGATTTCTTGTTTCTATACAGCTTAAACATTAGTTTGTAGTAGTGCATGGTGTACATATGATGAATCCCATGGTGATGGCATCTGCATAGCTATGTAATGCATGACATTTTGAATGTTAGAGGGATTTGTGAGTTCAATTCACTTTATTAATGAATTATAATGTTTTTTGTATAGTGTGAACTGAAGTTTCCCATTACCTCTTGCCACAGAAAGCCATTAGTATTCTTGAAGTATGGTTAGAGCACAAAGACAAAAACAAAAAAAAACAACTGCTCAAAGGAAATTTCTTTTTAAGTTTAGAATTTTACTTCTATTGCACTATGACAGTCTTACTTGCGGACTTCTTTGGACGTCCTTCCAAACAAAAAGGTGGTTGAGCCTATTTTGTGTATTTTTTTGTTTTTCTGGGTTACAGGATGCATAACAAACAGTTGATGTTGCTTGCTGTTCACTAACATATCTTCTCTTGTAATACAGTTCTTCCCTCCTATCTCATCTTCTGGGCTCTCTTCATTTTCCTAGTAAAAAGAGATGCAAAAATTATTTTTTTAACATAATGATGTGTTCTGTAATGACTACTACTGCTCTTCTCAGCTAGGGCTCAGTGGTTTGGGTGCTAAGACGCAGCGTCAGAGCTCCAGCATAAATTCCCTGTTTGGACACAAACTTCCTGAAAAATGAAGGCGAGTGTTAGCACCTCATGTGTAACATGGGATATTTTTACTTCCAAAATACAGTTTAGTTGTAAAGATAAATGAAAGACCATAAAGCTCTATAACACATTAACATTTGAGTATACAAATACTTCATGTTGTGCAACACGACTAAAATGTCAGTTAGAAGCTCCAAGTATTATTGTAATATAGAAAAATGTCTCTGCCAAGAGGTTACAACCTTAATAATTTCAAATATTCAAATATATCAAATAACAACTACAAGTTATCACAATATTATTCAAAAATACAGTTAGAATAGAACATTTTTTCTAATATGCTAATATATGAGTCACTAATTCCACAGTCACAAACATGTATATTTAATCAGGGTTACAAAATGCTTTTGAAAGAACTATTACAGTGCTTACCTGTAAAAGAACAACAATAATAACAAAATTCAACCGTTTATACTCCTGATGTCATCAGAACAGGTTAGAATTTAAAGGTGATATTTCTTAAATACGACATACCAATATAATTATAGTGGCCATAAGAAACTGATTTTTAATGAAAATGACTGTTACCAACCTAAAATCTCATTTATTAATAGTAAGCTTCCTGGACAAAAATATGATCCTACTTATAGTTTCAAGTTTTTCCTTCTAAATTCTCACAGGCCTTGGTTCCCAAGAGGAAAGAGAACAGGAATAAAAAAATTAAAGAATATTCAGGAGAAAAATAGAGATATAAAAAAGGAACATTGAGTGTTTGCTTTTTGTCTTTCTAAATCAGGTGAAGGGAAGTAATAACTACTTAGTAATGTCCTCTGTCCTCATATTAACAATAATCAAGAGATGAAAACACAAACTGTGTTCACACCTTGTCACTTGACATTCAAACTCTGTTTTTCGATCTGCAGCGTTTCTCCCAACGTGTGTCTATTTGATCCATGTCCACTTCCTAATTTCCATGAGCTGTTCACAATGTTCTTGAGCTTAGTGTCTCGCATCTGTTCTCAATCCACTGCTTTGGCAAGCAAGTTCAAACTAGCACACAGACAGAGATGATAATACTCTGGGACCTACAGACTTCTGTAAGATAAATGTATAACTCTTAAACATTAAAATTTCACTTCATGATTAAAAAATAGTCTACACAATCTAAAATCAAGGCCTCATTTAGGATGAAAAGCTCTCTATCTCCCAATTGGAATGAAATAATGATAGTAACATGCTTAGGAATTAACAGATGTTATCTGTGGCATATATAAATATTTTACAGTTATCTTGCTCATTCTGTATACATTCCAAATATTTACAAGTATTCTTTTTTGGATATGCAGGAACAATACAAAACTTCACTTGGAAAATGTATTTTAAAAGAAAAAGTAATGGTTTTAAAATAAGCTATTTCTTATTAAAGTTTTTCAATGAATAGTATTTACAGATTTCAGAGCTCAATGTTGAGTAATGGAATAATGTGAATGCTGTATAATTTATGTCATATAAACATATCTTGCATAGAATTCAAGCCTAACCATGTCAATGTCTGTTCTAGAAGTATTTTAAACTCCCATACATGTGCATCCATCTACCTCTTAATAAACAAACCCAAAGTATATAAAGCAGCAATACTTTGGTTTATACATCTGTTCAAACACAGAAGATTAAAAATCTCTCTCTTTGGGAAAAAGCCAAATCCTGTAAAGATACTGAAAGCCATAAAATTGCTTTTCTTTACAGAGAATCAGGATTACTGTAAAAATACTAATTAAATAAACCTACTAACGGTCTATTTTGTCCTGCAAGTACAAAACTTCAAAGTACATTGACCAACACTGGTAAACCCAAAACAACAGAAAAATACCACCATATATACAGACATATAGCTCCTTCTCTTCTGCCCAAATAAACTGCTGAAAACTTATTCTAAAGTGTACAAAAAGTTACTATAAACCCCAAGCTACCCCACGAGCTATAAGAGCAAATACTGGCAAAAGCTCAGGGCTGCAATGAGAATTGCTCATCTCAGTTGTTCGAACTAAAGCCAATAGGATAAATGGTGCCCAGTTAGACAGTAGCACATCTGACTCCACTGAATCTGTATTTCTGAAAATTTGAAGATTTAAAGCAACTCTCCTCCATAAATATACACACACACACATATATATGGGGGGGATATATTTAGGTTATATACACTTATGTATATGCACACACACACACAGCCTAACAAAAATACTTATTTCAGTTTTTCTTAAGGTGTTCTTTAAAGGCCCAATCTGAAGTCCACTATTCTGAGTGACACTCAGATGAGGTCCTACATCTACCTACTAGGGCTACTGTTTAGGTGAAAAGCTCTGTCTACATTTCAGCATTTTATTACTACACTTTCTTTCACCATTTGACTTATTACTCTAAGGTTACTCTAACGACTTCCCTCTCATGCATTACTTATTTTTGAATCCCCCTTTCATTGGTTGCCTTATAACTCACTAGTTCAAGTCCTTCTTGACAGCATCTTCCTTCCAACAACTTTCTGTTTCTCCATCAGGAACTTTGTCTGCCATTCACTCTACACCAGCACTTGATAACTCCTCTACATCAAAATCCATATTAACATTACAACACTGGCCTTATTCGTCTGAATTATTCTGGACTTCATATGCATAAGGCATTCTTGCAAAATATGAATTAAAGTAATAGAAAATGATCAGTTCTCCATATGACTCAGTCCATGTTCTTCTCATTCCTTGATTATGAGACTATGTGATGCACCTCCACAGTGCCACGAACATTTACAGGAGGAACAAAACAAGGCCTAAGGGATTAAAAAAACAACAACAAAAAAAACCAAAAGCACTGTTTAAAATAACCTGAATAGTGTTCTTGCATTTCAGATAGTAGCATATTTAACAATCTTTTCTTATAATTTAATGGAAGGTTCTTTATGAATTACTAAATTTTATGACCAAAACTAAGTCGTAAGTAGTAACCTGTGCTGTGCACTTTAATCTTTACCTAACTTATACTGCAGTAAATTAATATATTGAAGTTAGGAACTGTGTTGCTGATTTTTTTGAAAGAAGAACATTTTAATAATAATAAGTACTGCTATATTGTTTTTCAAATCATGATTGCTATACTGGAAATAAATGGGTTATTGGTCAATAAATATATCTCAGGATTGGCAAGAAAAAGTGCTTTACTGAAAAAAAATATATATACTGAATATGGTATATATTTGCAGGAGACATTATGAAATTTCTAGTCTTCAAACACTTAAAAAACAGGAGAGCAAACGAACATGAGTGTGAGATGACTAAATGAAGACAATACTAGAGATGATACCCAAGGATGACACTTGGTTTCTAAGTTGTCTCAATTCTGTGGCAATTCCTCAAATCATTAGGTATACAGGATTCTGAATCTTCTCGAAAAGCCTGAATCTCAAGTTTTAAGCCTGTCTGCCTAATTATTCCTCAACCTTAACTGTACGGAGTTTCCTCCTCTGTCTTATGGCCTGGACTACCCAAAGTATCACTGTGGGCCAGATACAGATTTCCAAACAGCAGTTCTCTCTGGTCTCCCTCACTTGACTACACTGTGTTACCTGTCTTTTTTTCTGCAAGTATGCATGAAACCACTGCTGCCCGTTATGTGGGATGCTTTCTGTGGCACAGTTTCATTGTTTTGTTTTCATTTCTAAAACAAACAAGAAAGGTGCAGTCGAACCTGTAGCTTCCTTACCATAACCTAAGCCACACAAAAGCAGAAAAGACAGATCTTAGGAGTTTCCTTTTAAAACTCATTTGCAAGTAAATAATAAACAAAATTTATGCAATTCTCTATGGCATTCACATGAAACTGTGATAAATTTTCCTTCTTTTTATCAGCAGACATGGCTAAATACCGGTTCTTCTTTCTTTAAAAATAAAGTCCATACATTCAAGAATATATAACAGATATCTAAAGCATATAATCAGAACACATCTATTTTAAGCTGGTTCTTAACTGAGCCAAAATTGCTTTCTATCTACAGAAGATATGGTACTGAATAAATGATGCACTTCAAACATGACTTACACATCTCACAGCCTGAAGTAAGCTTGAATACCATCATATTTTATAATAATTTTTAAAATGCTCATTATTTTTGTTTCCTCACAATTTGAACTGCCTTACAGGAATGGCATCTCCCTCAGATTTAACTGGTCTAGTGCTCAAATAAAATAGAACAGCAAAATAAGAATCAGATATGAATGTGAAGATAATATTCACCACCTTAGCTGCCTTGGAAAATGAAGCTACCTTTAAATTTCAACTGCTCTGGGAAAACTGCTTTTTATGCTGAACTAGACAGAACTATTCAGGATGTTGCCTATTGATACAGTGACAATAATCTAGTACCTGGTAATATCACAGCAGAACAAAAGCTAAAATATTCTTCAAGTTACAAAAACACAGTTAAACTTATCCTAAATCATATTTTCTCCAGTTTGTCTTTGGTCTCAGAAGAAGACACTCACTTGTTCAATGGAGGCCAAGGACAAACTGCCATAGCAGTGAAGAGCAAACTCTTAGGTCAAACGAGGATGGATTTCTCCCGGTTCTCATTACCTTCTGAGTTGCACCGTCTCTTTTCCAATTTGGCAATAGAGCAAGCATTTCTCAGAGGCAATTTCATGCCATAATTTGACTTTTTAACAAAACAAATTCATAAAAGCAATAGATCATTTTTCTGCTCCAAAAACCTGGACATAAATCAATATAGTTATCATGCTGTTGAAAATGAGATAATCAGTCTGGCTGAATTCAAAGTCCAGGCAATTGTTTATTCTGCCAGAAGCCTGCAGACTGGCACCTATCTTCTACAGTGTCCTGACCTCTCCAACAAACAGAATTAAATAAATATGCAGGCAGTTGCATCATAAAGAAAATCTATGTGCTTCACAAAATACCACACATAAACAACTCACTGCATTAGAAAAGCGAAAAAAGAAAGGGAAAAAAAAGTGGAAGACATCCTGAAATGGTTAATTTTTTTGTAAGCTGTAAACTCAATAAAGCAGCATTACAGTCTGATCATTTGGGAACAATTATATTAAAGCTGAATAGCTTCTCCATCCCAAAAGAACAAGGAGAATGGAATGTTATCTCCCCAAAGTCTACTCATTGTAAACAACTGTCTAAGCTTGCTAAACCCAAAAGCTATGCAAATACACTGCAATCAGAATTACTATAACTGATCAAAAGTCTTTGCTTAAATAATCTACAAAATGTCAATTTAATACAAATACGATAAAGAGAAGTTCTAATAACAGAATTTTTGTATTTACAATATTATCAACAGCACTTAACCTGCACTGGAGATAAAAAGGCACATTTTTTCTTTGGCTGACAGCATGCTTACTTCGCTCATTTACACCACATTGCAATAACATAAAGAAGGGTTTACCATTAATCCAGGTTTTACTACAAAGCATCTAGTTATTTTTCTGCCAAACACTGGCAAGAGTGCCAAGTGTCTGTCATCCAGTTCAGAGGATTAAGTTTTCTTTTATTGTGTGATTCTTGTACCAAATTATAAAAATACAGATATAGTTCCTTAGAGCTGGTCACAGTCTATATTTTGGCCAGAATTCATGCTGCAGAGGTTGAATATGACAGCTGGCAGGAAGCTGAGGGGAGAATATATCCTCCCCCTTTTCAGCCACCACATTTCTGTTGCCATAGCGATTAATCCTCAATTGAATGGCTGTCTTTGTACATTGCTTTTCAGTAAAACTTTAAGTAAATTTACGTTAAAAACACGCAGTTGGCTTAAAAAAAACACCCCACTTTTCAATAGGTACAGTTTTTGTGGCTAATACACTTCAAGGTATTAAGAAGAGTAAATGGACTCTCCTGTAGGATGTCACCAGCTTTGAGATGTCCTGTTCCCATTTTTGATTTTTTCTGTGAAGTCCCCAAGCCTTCTCCAAAGTTCCTTTCATGCTCCAATGAAAAAGTTCCTTCCATGCTCCCTAATGAAAAAAATACTTCACAAGTTCAGCTTTGTAGGAACTAAAAAAAGCCTTTTCCAGACTTACATAAAATATTTTTCACTGGTTGCTTGTTCCAATTAACAGAGAAATTAATTAGGGAATTAATTACAGAAAGTTGACATTTAATTGAGAACAGAATAGAAAGATTAGAAGAGTTCATTTTGGCTCTGGGAGGCCTGCATTTATTATGGAAAGCTAAGAAAATCTTTACAAATGACAATGAAAGTTACCCAAAAATAAGTCATAAACTTTTGCACAAAAAAAAAACTGCTTTGTAATTGTAGTCATCAAAAAAAAAACCCAAGAAAACAAAAACAAATGACTAAAAGTACTTAGTAGGTGACTAAGACCTTACAGAAAGCATTAACACTTTCTATTTTTTCCCCCCAAATTCATAATGCTAGGTTTTTTTAGAACAAAGGTATAAATGTGTCTCATAACTTTATACGATAGCTGAAATAACCATCCTTTTCTTCCATTGACGTTTTACTGCAGCTTTAGAAGGCTACTGTGTCCAGCCTAGAGGGTTACTGCACACTGTCCTATTTCAGAGCTTTTATGTTCTCCTTTCATCAGTCTTATTCAGTCACCAAACTAGCCAAAAAAAAAAAAAAGCAAAGAACTTTTTCTAACAAATGGTGATAACCTTCCTTTAGTTTCATGAAACAGCTATCAATTTTAAACACTGTATTTTCACGCAGGTGCTGAATACTTGAACTAAAATAAAGATACAGAAAAAAAATGACTCAATGTGATTAAATCAGCATGAAAACAACACAAAATGCAGGAAAGAGTCATTTATTACAATGGACGTATTTTTGCATATAATCTTCTTCACTCAAACCTTCACAAAAGACCAGAAAGCCCCTTTCAAGAATAACCTTCTCCAGGGTATCAGACAAAGCATATTTTACAACCATGTGGATAAGGAGGCAGCAGGAGTGAGCTCTGGATAGCTTCTCCTGGAATAGCTTTGTGCTGCACTGAGTAGCACGGACTTTCTGTCTTCAGGTGTTCACAATGCTGACACCTAGCATGACTCTCATACACAGCATGGTGATGGAACCATATTTTGCCTCCGCATGGCAATTTGCTCTGAAAGGTAACAAATGGCCCATATTTTTGCCTTCACGCTTGCCATTTGCTATGAAAAAAATCTTTGCTAAGGCATTACTTGAGTGCTTTCCAAAACCCCAAGGTTCAACACATTTTTATAACTACACAGAATGGTTTCAGAGGAGAGCTTGATTGAGATGTACTAGTAGTCAGCAATGCAGGATAAATTGTATCTCCAAAATATCTTCAGGAACAGCTGTTTGCCACATCTCTGCACAAGAATGACTGGCTTTCAATTGATTATTAAGGCTCTTAAACACCTTTCACTATGGAAGCTTAACATTCTTTCCACATAAACAGTATTATTAGAAACACAGTGGCTGGAGATAGTGGCTTATTTGGCAGGAGATTACCATGCAACAATATGCTCTGTTCTTTCTCCTCAAAATCTACATTGATCTGACACTACTGTTTGTGGTTGATTCATAATGCTGCTTAATTCTTTCTCAGTCTAGATTCATACGTAAGCAGAAACCAAAAATGTTCTACTTAATCTTCAACTAAGATTTGTAAAAATAAAACAGTATTTCCCCCAACTTAAAACTCAACCACTTCAACTGAATACATTGTTGGTCTTTAGTGCTCATCTCTTTTTGAAGATAGAATTTTCTCAAAAGATACATTTAAACTTTATTATAGAAAAGCTATAGAAACTATATTGTAGACTGGCCAGCAAAACAGGAAGATAGAGATGACACTGATGTATTGAAGAGTATAAAAATATTTTACTCTTGATCCAAAGATACTTGGAAAGACCTGGAAAGAAGACCTGGAAAGAAAAGAGAGAGAGAGAGAGAGAAAGAGAGAGAGAGAGAGAGAGACAGAGAGAGAGACAGAGAGAGAGAGAGAGAAAGAGAGAGAGAGAGAGAGAGAGAGAGAAACAAGTACCCAGAGCACATATCTTATTCAGGAGGTCTGAACAGGGAGGTGAAAACCCAACTAAAGCAAGCAACCAAGCCCACACAAAGCAATTTCTGACACCCTGATTTACCTCATAATAATAAATAACCATATAAATCAATTCAAAGGATCACTAATAGCATGTCAAGGTTTGACTAATAAAAAGTGCTTCCTCTCTTTACTTTAAAGAAATTCTGATTTGTTAATATAGCCAAGGCAATTAAAAGGCGCAGCAGCCTAACAGCACACCAGGGTCTTCAGTAGGATTTTTTGATGGTGAACTCTGCATTTTCCTCTAAAACCTCTTGCTTTTTTCCATCATTAAGATGTTTTGAGAAAACTTGAATAAATAATAATGGAATTTTAACTGCCTGTAGCTGAAATACAGGACAAATAGGAAAAAAAACCTCTAAATTTTACCAGGTCGAGCACCTCCAGATTTCCATAGCAAGGGATACAGATAATGCAAGTATTCATAAGCTCTTTATTGTCTAAGGCTGTAGAAATGGTGTCAGCATCTTGTTTACAGGGCTGATGAATTGCATGGAGCACGTTCCTCGTTTTGTCTCCTTACTAATTGTCCTTTAATGGAGACTACTCTATTGGTGTAAAAAATGCCTAGAACTGTGTTTTCTAGGCAAAAAGCCCAGTGCTTTAATTAATACCTTGAAACCATCACTGATTAATGGCACTGGCCTGGGGCTGTTGCACAAAGGCTTTTTGCTTGTTTTTTCCTAAAAACAGAAAGATTAATAGTGTTATCATTTGCATGAGAAGCTCCACCCTCTGCTCCCACCTGGAGCTGGGGAACACGAATGCCACTTAACTGCTCTCGCAGGTAATAGGAAGAACTGGAAGCCAGAGCATCCGGGGTCCTCCAGGAGCCACAGCCTCGTTATTAATGCCATGAATCTTTCCTACAGACTTGAAGGAGATCATGATTTCCATCTCCCACTCTTTTACTAGATGTATTTTGCAAGAAACTGGCTGTGAACAGATCAACTTAAAATTGCTCAAAACCCTGATTTATGTCAGTCAATACACTCACTTCTTTAAGTTCAGAATGAAGCTAATAAAATGAAAATCCACATTAAGCTCCAATTTGTGCACATGGCTTAATGTTTTAGGACATCCTTTGGACACATTCAATTCCACCCCACGGTGCAGAATCCTGCCTCTGGTCCCAGAGTTATAGGAAAGGCGGGTGCAAGAGCTGCAAGTTCCCCGTTTCTTGCACCTCCTCCCAGCCTGTGAGTCTTGCAAGTGCAGAGAGGAATTGGGACAAGTGACACCCCCCTCCTTGCCAGGAGCGAGCAACGTGGTGCAGAGCAGCAGCTGCACCGCACGTGGCAGCGTTCGCCCGTGCCACCACCTTCCCCAGGGGCTTAGGAAGCTCCAGAAACTGCCCAAGAGCAGCAGCACCACTGAAGACTTCTGCGTCAGAGTGAAGGGCAGCATTACAGGCAACTGGAAAGTCAGCGCACAGGACAGTATCAGCAATACTTGGAAACACAAATTAAACTTTCCTGTACTTACAATGCAGCACGCTCAGGGCCTCTCACTCTATTACTGCAATTGCTGAGGTTTTCAAGAAGTTTTGGTAACTATCTATTTCTTATCTTATTTCTTATTAGGCGGAACCCTCCAAGTGCTATAACTTGTATCTTAATGTGAGGAGAAATCTATTTCCTTTATCTGCACAGAGGTCTAACCCTGGCAACAGTTTAGGACTGGACAGTTGTGCTGGTGGCATATGCAGCACAGCCCAGCACACTCCTCCCTTTCCTCTGCAGAAAGCAAGCAGCAGAAGGGAACACGAGGAGGTGGTCACGCATCAGTCCTTCAGCCTTCCTGCACATCTTCCATCCTCTGTGAAGAGGGCCTCACAAAATACTTATGTGAACAGCTGGGTGCCCTCATCATGTTCTCTATGTTCTCCTTTCTTCATTGCTACTTCCTAAATTCTGCACCTGGAAGCACAGACAACCTAGAGACTTTTTACCCATAACAACTCTTGTAGCATCTGTATTTACCCTGTAGTTTTGCAGAAATCAATTTCCACAGAGAATGAGATATGCAAACCAACCCATATAAGTAAACACTTCAGTAGCTCAGAAGCTTTTCAGAACACAGAACAAGCCTCTTTTGGGGTTCTGAGACAGGAGAACCTGCATTTGGGATGGCCACGGTGCCTGTCCTGGTTTGGACACTGCAACTGACAGATTCCCTTACCTGGGAATCAAACCATCGCACCCAAACACGTCCCACTAGGTGCACAGCAAGGATCTTTGGGACTCTCTCCTGCTTTCACTCATGTGCAATATCACGTCTGTACTATGGGGTTTGACTACATAGTTATTTCAGGGCTTTAAATTACTCCTCATAAGAGCAACAGTTCCCCACTGGGATACTGTTACGAATGCTTAAAAATACAAATGCTTAAAGATAAATGCTGTGAATAAATAACATGACAATTTTCTTCAGCAGCATAACGACAATACTAGCATTAAAAACTACAAAAACTCTTTATACTGCTATGATTTCTGTTGATTTAAGTCCTTTCTTCTTAAAATTTATCCAGAAAAGACAAACTGGACCCCTTCTTTTTAGTTTAACTGCAACAACAAAAAAATATACACAGCACTTTTTCTCTCATCACCATTACATACTTCATCAAGCATGGTGATATCAAATGCGAACATTTTAGCTTTGGTGCCTAACTTATTTGATCTAAACTTTGAGCAGTTTGGCTGTGATCCTAAGAATCCACAAAGCAACTGAAATCAACAGACGTAGGCTGGGCACCACCTCGCCAGCAGATGCTGCCGATAAAGGGAAATGTCATAATGTTGGCTAGTTTCTCAAAACATTTCTCTCCTCCCAGGAGCATCCCTTCCATGTTAAGACACACTGCCAACATGTATCTCTTCACTCAAACCTCCTTTTATTTCTGTAAAACAGTAGCTGCAAAGATAACAAGTGTATTAGGGCTGAGATGTAGATTTAATCTCCTGTTCGTCGCATTGGGTTAATTTTGCTTGCAGATTCAGTGGAAGTATTTGCAAGAAGGAGTAGCAGACACAAAAGCTTTAAATTGGTGTTTTTACAACAGTACAGCTACCACTGACAAAACATTTGGACGGTCAGTTACTTGTAGGGTAGTGGGAAGAACATGATTCCAAGTCAAGGGAGTTGGCTCTGGGGGAGGCGGAGAAATCATTGTTTGCAGTGATCTGATTATAGCCACAGCTGGTGTGTTCTCATCATGTGCAAAAGTTAAAGCTTTGGCTTTTCCATTTCTGCTCTTGGTGGTAAGCAGACAGCTCAGGCGTGAGATGAGGGTGCACTGATGCTGAGCACGGCACTCTTGCACCTCACAGCTTTAGGTGAGTGGAAGGAAGGAGGACAGCACTGGCTGCGGCAGCTCAGGAAAGTCTCCTGCTTTGGTCAGTTACAATTTTGAAAATTTGTACCTTGCTTCAAACAGCAACAAGACAACTCTGAATCGCAGTTACAGACCAGGGTAGAGCATTATGAAACTCACAGCCTGCAGGAACCCAGTGTTGTGGTACATTTACCCCCAGGCCGTTCCCCGTGGCTCCCCTTTTCCCTGCACAGACTGGGGGGCGCAGAGCAGCCACAGCGAGAGCCAAGCCCCGCGGCCACGGCTGCGCAGTTGTGCTGCTCACTTGGCTCCAACAGACGCCAGGGCTCCATATGCTTCCCCACTTACTTCACTAAAGCTTAGGGGACTCATAGCAATACAGAAAGCTAAATAGATTTGCAGAGCATTAGCATATTTTTCTGCATTGACCTTTCCAAGAGACCCGTGCAATATATTTGCAGCAAAGAGCAAATTCCATACTACTTAAGCTTTTCCACTTAGTTTCATTATAGGACTCCTCATATTAAAAGCAATCCTCTTACAAAAAACAAACAAAAGAATATTTCCCATATTATGGATTAACAATAACATTTCAAGATCCTCTTTTTTTAAAATTCCAAGCTCTACGTGGTGAAAAAGAAACGCATCGTTTCCGGAGCTTTCCATTACCACCCAGGGACCACCAGGTTGCCACCCACACCCAGCGGCTGCATACCCCAGTAAAACTGAAGGATAGTTATTTGGACAAGGTCTGCTGCAATCCTCCCACTGCTTTGTTCTCCTCCAATAACTCAGTCATCATAAACCTAAGTAAAAGGCCGTTTATCACAGGAATGTAGCTGCTTGCATCTTTATTAAAGTTCAAAGCCATAAGAGCTAACAGGGAATATAGAGCTTTGTTTTTTAAAGTGCTATTAGAAACGTTCTGTTGTATTCTAGCAATTTATTTGCAAAGGTAGAGGAGAATTTAATCCAAATATGCACCCGGCACTCTGGCTTTGGCTATGCCACGCGCTATGCAAGCACATAACAGAGGCCACCGCGGGACCAGCCTCCCCACCGCTACTGGTAACACTTCAATAGCAGCTTTGTGCTGTTATCCCAAGATGAGCTAAGGATCACGATAAGTATTTGCTGATATTCAGAACTGTGAGTGGCATTTGTAATTTATAGATCACATATTTGGTAAAGCACAGTATAATAGAAATACTTTCTCATGACAATATGCCAAGGCATTTTCAGCAAAACCTTAGTAAATCAGCTTTTCTTTCAACCTACGATATCTCAAACATTCATGGGAATTTTTGATTCATCACCCTTTGAAGGAAAAGCAGTGTATTTTAAGATGCAAGGAAACAAAAGCCATAATGTTTAAGTAAAAAAAAAAAAAAAATCTGTATGCACACAACGTTCTCTTGAAAATCCTTTACAGTTGTGAAACTGCCACTGCTACTGTGCAATAATCTGTAACCTCCTGTCCCTGGCTAACTTGTGAGCTTCCTGCAGCAAGGAGTCCTTTTGGGCCCTTCCTTGTTCAGCTCCCCCAAAGGAAAGGCCCATGCACAGGACTCTAAGCAATATAAACACTTTGTCTGAATTGTAATCATAGGCTGCTGAAATAAACCTCCGATTTTTAAGCATCTCCCAGGCACTGTTAGGGAGTAATATTCTGCTGCCAGTGACTTTTAAAGCAAACACATGAACTTAAATCAATTCTATTTAGGTGTCCATACAACTGGCTCCACTTCCCGCTTTCTCTTAGTCTCCAACCAATATGACATGTAAGGTACAACACAGGATCCCTCCTCAGTTTTTAGCAGGCCCAGGGAGCACAAGAGGTGCTTGCAAAGCTCCCTCCCTCACACTGATAGAAAAGCAAGAGTTATGCTGAAGGACATGAAAGTTCAAGATTATGAAAAACTCGCCAAAAGTCATTTGAGAAAAGCCACATACTAAGCAAACAATGACAATTTCAAATAGGGAACTAAATGCAACCTAATTGAAATGACATTGCCTAGTGATGGGATGAATCACAGGAGGATATTTTACCCACAAACAGAGAGCTGATAAATTTGCAAATGCTGGTCTCTGTAGGCTTACCAGTGGCAATGGGGTTTACAACAGGGAATGTAATCAATTAGCGTGAAAGAGATCCTGAAATCTACGTGTCAAAACCTAAGAAGTTTCCATGTGCAGTTGGGCCTGGAAAAGAAACCAGCAGCTTAGAGAGCCATTTCCTGGGCTTCCTTTGGGCTTGGATTTATGTGATTCCATTGACTTTTGTTATTTGGATTGTATTTCTTGATAAGCTTTTCTTAACCAGTGCAGACACACTCACACTAGAGGAAACATCTGGAAGCTGTTTTCTCTTTGATCCCATAATACTGCTCCTTTCTTTCCCTTGCAGCCCTTATCCCTCCTTCCTTCTCTCCTCTTTCAAAGCTGTAATTGTTGTCTTTCCTTAGCTGGTCAATTCTGATGCCAGGATTTTGCATCTGAACAAACTCCAATGTGAAAAGGTATAAAAGAATGAAAGAGCCTTAACCTTAAGGCTAACCTTAAGATCCATCTCCTAACACCCTGCTGTTGTCCTAGAGCACATGCAGCCCACCTTCATGAAGACTTCATGTGGCAGTGGGTCTGGGCTGAATGCCAAGGGCTCAGTGAAACCCTGAGGCTCACTGATCCTACAAGAGCACATCCTCCCTCTCCTACTGCCCCTTCTTCTTTCATGGAGAAGACACTGAACAGAAAACAAGATGCGGTTACATTCCATAATTTTTGTTTAGACATTAATTTTCACTTCTTTAGATAGGTTCATTCTGATCAACATAAGCTGAAACATTAGCACAAATTTCAAGCCTGGAGTATGCGGGGGCCTTGAAGTCCTCTAATATTCAATGGTAACGTGCTTTGAGCTAGTGCCTTCACACTCCTCAAACACCAGCCCGACTCCTCCAGCATCCCAGATGACAGCAAGACCTGAAGGCTGCGGTGTTTGGCTCTGGCCTCCATGGTGTTAAACCTCTCCTGCATTCCATCCTTCCTATGAGGGGCTGTTAACAACACTATCTCTAAACCTGAGCAAAGACACTCTTTTAGCTGAGCAGCTGAAGCTTACATACCACCAAAAAACAATCCCAGACTTGCTACAAGCCCAGAGATTTGTGCCATTGGTTGAGCAAGGGAAGGGACACCGGCAGGGTTGTTCAGAAAGCTTTGAGGAAAGAAAGAAACATATGGATTGCACTTGTAAAATGAATAAAATAAGATCACGCTCAAATATTTCTCAAAAAATGTAAAGCAGTAATGCTGTATGGGGATCAAGAAAACGTACAGAAAAAATGAAAAAATAGTTCTCAAATATCCAAATGCTGCCATAGCATCAAGGTGGTGTCTACAGAGAACAATCTAATTCACCTGCTTTCATTTATGTGATCTTTCACATTTCAAAAAGAAAACAACAGATGAAAAATTCAATACTGCATTTGCTTTAAAAAATCTGAAAAGGTCATTTTCTGGCCTTTTTCATTATTAATATCTATTTGGGCTTATATTCTAAGCACCAAAAAACTTCGCAACTGCAATCTAGATTCGGGGCCTAAAAGTAGTTTTACAAGTGGCCACAAATACATTTGTTAAGTTGAAACAAATCTCATCTTTTCAAATTAATCATTCTGTTTCAGCGTCTTGCAAGAAAAAGAAGGCCCTGGGCAGCTTCTCCAGGCCTCTGCACAGCAAGAGTTGGAAAGAGCTGAAAGGAGGGCTCAGGCAATGTTGAATCCAATAGGAAGAGCAGTTCAGAAGCAAATTCACATCCTTCAGCTTTGAGAAACTTCATTACCAGTTATTCAATTTGCAATTATAAAGTTAGTTTTTTCAATCTGATCCAAAACTCACTGAATAGAAACAGTTTTTATTATCACAACAGAATTTGCATCAAATGATGCTTAAAAAAAAATAGAAAAGAAAAAAGGACAGAAATGAACCAAAAAACCCACCACACTGTTTTTCAAGCCTGGAAGTTTCCCTCACCTTTCCCTTAGCTCAACCAGAATAAGTCTGAACCTTTTGCACACTGTTACTGCCCAGAAGGTCCCTCTGCAATGATCCCTTTTCATTTCCTGGTGCTTCCTTCCTCCTTGTCTTGCTAGAGCCAATAGTGGAAAATAGGACACACAGTAGGGAACTTGCGTAGCACAGACTCGTGCTCTTGCCTTGTTAGAGCACCCTACAAGGCTTTACAAACCCAAGAGTGCAATGGGAAAGTCCTCGTCCAACACTGGGGCTGCTCAGTACCGTACACTGTGTCCTACAGCTCAGGTAACTGGGATAGACTCAAAATATACAGGTACAACAAGATTCCATGGGAGAGGGAGGGCAACCACCACTCTGATAAACAGTCAGCACTAACAAAGGACAAATCTAGGGGGAAAAAGTGAGAGATGAAAGACAGGAGAGAAAGACAGAACAGTCAGTACTAATAGAAATAAAAGTTCCCTATCCCAATGTGATTATTTCAGTGGCAAGGTTTAATTTCTGGTTGAAATACTTATTTACATGAATGCAATAAAAGCCAACTGCTCTATGGCAATTTTGGCTTTTGTTTTATAGAGACTGCTTAGAAAGTTCACAGTAATACAACTCTTCACATGTGCTTCATACTATCAAAATAATTTCCTTTCACAAATCTTCCAGGCACCATCACATACCTGACATAAGCCACTGAGCTCATATACATGTATCTGCAAAAGTAACGCAGCAAGAAATTATAGACTTTGAGGGGTTAGTTTAAAAAACAAACTCAAAAGGTTCTTGCTGAACTGGAGCTGCCTGCTGAGGGGCTCTCCCTTCATCCTGCCCGCACAGAGCTCACGCTCAGAGCCGACTGCCACGTGCAGCCTCGTTAAGCAGCGCACAGAAGGAACAAGGCCACGTTGACATGCCCGAACTGAACACAAGAATATTGTTTATATTGTTAATTTCACATGGTAACAGCATTCACTCACGGAAGCTCATTTACTCACCTTAAGTTAAATTAGCTCATAAATTATCTGAAACTTGAAATTACCTATTAAGTTAGCAGCACATACTGTTATAATGATATAAGCCAAATTTCTCATAAGAGATTTGGTCTCAGATCAAAGTTGGCAGTTTTGAATTTACAGTATTCCTAAGGACAAATAGACTAAACAGACAGGCAGAGCTGATCTAATTTGTT
This sequence comes from Crypturellus tataupa, assembly GCA_034781795.1. Classification (NCBI taxonomy): domain Eukaryota; kingdom Metazoa; phylum Chordata; class Aves; order Tinamiformes; family Tinamidae; genus Crypturellus; species Crypturellus tataupa. Next base: position 3,345,627 of record JAWLRI010000629.1, read on the forward strand.
ATCTGTACTCATTAAAGACCCACAGCAAGTAATTTGAAAGATGCGCTGTATTGCTGTAATTTTGTTTCCAGCAAAATAAATGTTTTTTTTCTTTTATCTTCACAAATTTAAGCTATAGAGGCTATTTAATTCTCACTCAGCTCATTTCCAGATTAGTTTAACTTTGGACATTGAAAGACAAATGTGAAAGCAAAGTTACAAAACTCTGCCAAACTCATGCCCCGGTGCCCTTTCTTCTCTTTTTAGTGAATTAGTAGATCACCTACTCCAAAATAAACCTTTTCTTCCAAAATACATGCATTGTGATAATGCTAACAGCTTCTCTAAGTGGGAGATTTCCTGTGGGTAAAATAAGGTAGACATCCTAAAGAATTATAAATCAGGGAAAAATTTGCCTTTGGCATTCATGAGCATAAGTTTACTTTCTGAAACATTTCCTTACAGTTACTGCAAGGTCACTGCAGGAAATGAGAATACGGAGCACTTCGCAGTACAGAGTTTGCTCCTTTAGTTGGGCAGTAAAGTTTGCCATTGAAACTACTCTGATACTTTTGAGGAAACAGATATGATTTTCCTTTTTAAGTAACATCAAAGTGGGACAATTCATAACATAAAACATACAACATTCATAATGTAAAACAGAGAGTCAAAATCTGACCCTTTCAGAGTATTAAAAGTCTGGCTTGGCTCTGCATATCTTGTCAGGTAATTTGCTCAGCTGGATAAAATCTTCCATAGTTTTTTTTTTTTTTTTTTTTTTTTTTTGCTCATTGCCTTTCTTATATAGTAAATCAATCCTTGTAATAGTACATAAAATCTAATCATTATCCAGATGAGTCCCTACTTATCAGGTCATTTGATAACAGGCTGCCTAAATGAATCGCATTTATAAAGTCTTCTCTTACCCTTTCAATGCCAAGATGCATGACCAGCATGACTGAACTTGCGGCATTCTTAATTAGCAGAGCCCATGTAGCAAAACTATTCCCAAGACAAATGCAAGAGCAGGTACATGTACCTTATGCGCTTGATACCACATCATGATTGGAATCATTATCATTTGTGCTGCCATTATCTACTCCACTGCCATAAACTTAAGCACCAGCCTCATCTGTTACACCAGGCACTTTTATGAGGGTGGTTTGCTAGCGGCAGAAAACCCATGTCACCTCTCATCACTGGCTTTTTTGGACAGGACCTTCAGTAAGGACAATTTTATTCAAATACCTACTGGTTAAAACCTCTCCACCAACAATTTATTCAACCTATTTTCCCTTTTCTTGTTCATGAATTGCCCGTGAACAGATTGCATGTTCCCAGCTGGATTCATGATTCAAAATGATTCGGCTATTCATCAGCAAATACATTTTGATCTGCAGATGGTTTTCAAATTACTAATATTCATATTCAAAGGGTGTGCTGTATTTGCAAGGGATCTAAGTCACATAAGGTCAGATCTATCTACCTTCTGTCTTTAAATTACGGTATATAACATGAAGTGCTCTTTAGATGTTGTTTAGACAAGTTTCACCAAGGGTGATTCATCACCTATTGGAGAAGCCTAAATATGTAAGAAGTCTCCCCCTTTAGAGGTTTCTCTTTTTTCCCCATTACTCACAGAGGAAGAATAGGTGGCTAGCTTTGACTAGGTGCCTAAGCTTCGGACAGCTAAAGCAAAGCAAGACGAATTCCAGCCATAATATTTTCTTGTATTTTCCTCACCAGTGCCTTACATAGCAAAACAAACACAATGAAAAATACTGCAATCACATTTAAAATGCATTGCTTACTCAAAGTCCAGAAACTTTGCAATTACCACTGCCCTGCAGCAGCGAAGGGGCATCCAAGCTCCGACTGCTAGCAGATATGGCAAGTCCAAGTTATGATGATATTCTAGTAATTCATCAAGTAGGTAGGAAGAAATATCTTTCTTCCTCTACCTCTCATCTTCCTGGAATACAACTACTGTAAATGAAGATTTCTCTTTCTGACTGTACAAAAACGGTAAGACAGACATCCAGGTCCCAGGATCTAATTGGGGTAGAATGCACTTCTAAACCTTCCTACAACCTTGCTGAATTTGCCAACCTCACTGATTGCAGAATATTTTCATATATTCCACTTATATTTCCACTTATACAAGCCCTTTTTGTATAGTTTATGAGAAACACTTTGAGTACAATTTCTTTTTATAAGAAAAAGGCCATTAACAAAATTCTAACTTTCCAGAAGTGGATTATTTAGCAGAAGGTATCACTCCTTTCCTTGTCCAGTTGTGCAGAACCAACTTACAATACATCCTATCACATAGAAATCCTGGAGGAAAAACAGTCCTTCTAGAAAGCCTAACCTCTTATTAAGAAGCTTTTCACACCATCTTATATTGCCATGCATGTCTTGTCTTAAATTTACAGCCAAGATGAAACATCTTGATAAATCCTCCCAAGAGGAGACTTTCCATCCTCCTTTTAATGTCTCCTTAGCTTTTGCCTTTAGAGATGCAGAGATGACGGCATTTACTCAACCATTTCACCTCTTCCCCTCTACTTCTGTAAGCAGCTCTGATAAATACTGGTAATTTCAAGATTTAATTTTTAGCCACTCCTCCCCTAGCAAAAACGTTAATGTCAACCTCTCCTCCTGGGAAGGAGATTTTTGCAACAATATTATCTTTTGCCTTTCTGAGGCAGAAAGCAAGTTCTGTTCAGTGTTTTAATATGCACAATGAAGAAATATTAAATAGATCAATAGGAAAATGAAGCTGTTGCAAGTTGATCTCCATGGAGTAAGAAAAATGCAGGGGAAATAGGAATTATTAGGAAAAAAGAAAATTAAATTTACATGCTTGAGATAATAAGGCATGTCGCTTATCCTCTGTGGTTTCTCTAATCTAGCTTTACTTAATTGCATTCTTTGTAAAGACATATTGTTTCATTTCTTTCCCTCATGGATCTTTTTTTTTGGGGGGGAGTATATAGTGTAATTACTAGCTCCCAGCATTATCTCTACTTTTATAATAAAATGTCATGATTTTGAAAAGAAAAAAATCAGGCACTGTGTAATGTCAATCATCTGTCTTTCTGGGACAGAGCTGCATTCCCTTTGTTCAAAATGGGTTTTAAGGGTTGAGGGAAGCTGCTCCACATACAACTCTTTTCTAAAAGCAATGTCCCTGTCTGCTTAGTACAAGAGCATAGTCCCAGTTACTATTACAATTTTAAAGCAGATTTTTGTGTATCATTAATAGCTTTTGCGTTTGAATGTATACACAGAGTTATATTCATGAAGAAAGAGGAGGGCAAATCATAATATTTCCCCAAACTTCAAAGATCTGTTTTCATTTTAGTATCTTCACGAATAAAATCAAAGCTATTTTTACCCCATAGCTTTTGAATTTTACTTAGGAAAGCTTGACACTTCCATCATTAATGCACTCACCAAAGAAATTCTGAAAAGAAAGCTAGTACCCGTTAACAGCCCTTAAACCTCTAACTCCAAGAAATAACAAAGACAAGACCTACTATGTCTACAGAGCATCCGCACATTCATTACGTTGCCCAGCAGATACTAGGGGGTGTCACCAGGTGGTGACAAAGAAGTGCAGGAGAGGCTGTTATTTGGCCAAGGGGGGGTCCACCCAAGGGACTTGGATGCCCTCTAAAAACCTTTATTATTTACCAAGTATTTCCAGAAAAGCTGTTTGCCTTTAGCCAGCAATCTATACTCCACTAAAACTCCCACTGAAGCCCTGACATTTTTGAGCAAGAACGCATTAATGACTGGGAGTTTTGCATTTACAGATTGACAAAAATGGAACCTGAAATGTCAGTCGAAATACAGAAATCTCCCAAGCCGAAACAAGACAGTAGAAAGATGACAGATAATAACAGCTCGTTAAGAGTCAAAATATTTTGGTTTCCATCCTACTGCCTTTTGAACTGTATAAAGTCATTAAAACCTAATGAAATTACTGTGACGTTACTAGAATATGAGGTATGCTATTGAATATTCAAAAAATTAAAGTGTCTATTGACATCATTAAATAGGAAATAATTAAAAAAAATATAAGATTAATTATAAATCTGTTAGTTCATACTCCTGAATGTATGTTTATATATAACTATTAACTGCAAGTACATAAATAAATGAACTATACACACAGTATGTATTGTTATATATTATTGGAATGTATTTGCTTCAACCATATGTAAGGCACAGGAAAATGCCCAAACACTTTAGTCAAAAGCTCTCAGGTCCATAATCCAAACCTCAATATTAAATCCCAAACCTGAGAATTTCACATTTCTTACTACACATATTATGGGAAACAGTGGCATTTTAAGAGCACTCCAAGATTTTCTACATGTCTTAGAAATTTTAAGCCCATTTTGAGTCCTAGAAAGTGATTTATGTGTTCCTGTACTCATTGCTCTAGATAACTGACCATTAAATTCACTGCAGACCTCAACCTGAAAGTCAAAGAACAGTCACGGTGCTTTGAAACATGTTTTATGCTAGATCCCACCAGTGACCCCATTAGCACAACAGACTTTCCTATGAGATGGTCTAGAAACTGAAAAGGAAAGCAGGAAGGAGCAGCTCTGAGGTAACTTGCAAAGAGTTTGCAGCTTTTCCCTAATATCCCATTATTTGGATGAGTGGACTGATTCCATGCCCAAGCTCTTCAGCTTGTTGTAAACAAACAAACAAAAATCCCCATGCCTTTGGATACGAAAGATTCTCTGGAAATCCCTGGCAATCAAAATGCAAAATCTGATCAGATTTGCAATACTTGCAAATTCATGTTTGGGATTTTATCCTAAGTCTCATAATTCCGCAACACCAGTTACTGGAGACAAATGATTAACTGAGGGAGAAAACATGGAAAAAAAAGATTGCAGATATTTTCCACACATCTGAGTGGAAAAGATTAGTATAAGATGAATACTGGAAAATAAAAATTAAGGAGCATCTAGACTGGCAATATAAAGCTGTTCTTCAGATGAGGTATTTTCAGAGAGCTGGAGCAATTACACTACAGACAAGCCACAGCCCTGGGAATGAGGCACCAAATTCTTCTATTTTCCGAGGCTGGGCATCTTCCACTGAGTATTACAGAGTCAGGTCTCCGCCTACACATTTTGCTTTCTTACTGGATCTGTCAAGAAATCACAAACATTTCCCCTTTAGGTGACAGCAGTGGCTGAATGCTTCGACATGTCCCAGCAAAGCCCAATTAAACATTAGCTTTGTGCAGACTTTGTTAGAGGGATGTGCATGTGAGCAATGGCTTCATCTTTCCCATTTCATTTTCTTTTCAGTAAAGGTGTACAATGGTTACAAAATTCTTGCTCATATGCTTCTTAAAAAAATTTATCCGAATTATGTCTATAGCAATGTTCAAAATTGATTTAGAATAGAGGTTTGTGTAATTTTAATATATGGGTACACAAGTGAAAGATACTGTGAACCACTGAAACTTCTTCCTCCAGATTATTTGCCTTCCAACTACCTACAATTCCCTATAGTGCATGAAAAACTAAAGCAAAGTTTTAACACAAAATAAACTTGTATTTATTAATGCATCTTCAGGAAGAATTTTATTAAGGGGCCAGAAGTTAAACTGCGTTATTATGGGTAATAATAAAGGACATACATAAAAACTTCTGGTAATATTGGCTTAGATTTAGATGCACAGTTAAGGTAACCTTCTATTCCTCCTCTTTCATATAAAAAAGCTACTGAAAACACTAGAGATTACAAGAGACTGTCGTTAGTTGTCATACTGTGTCTATAATTACTTACTTTGTTCCTGAAGCCATCACCATGATAAATTTGCAGTTTTTCCCATCTGCCAGGAGTAGTAATGTGCAATACATTTAACAACTGAATTTGCATATAGAAAGTATCATTGACCTTTGAATTTAAAAGGACAAAGATTTACAAGGACACCCTTTGAAACAAAGTGCTTAGTTTAGGCAAAATGGAACAGTGCAAGAAAAATAAAGAACCCTACACTTTCTCCCGAATGTAGGAAAAACTGCAGCTTTTACTACCAGCAAGATCTTTGATAACCCTATGAAGTGGCTCCCTCATGATGACCACAGGCAGGAATGGAAAAGAGGACAACACCAAAGCAGGACCTGCGAAGCACCTGGCTTGGCCAAACGGGATGTTAAGTGTGTGCAGCTGCACTGGGAAACAATCTGCAGCCCTGCCACATGGGTGGATGCAGGGGCCAGGCCAGGCTCTCTCTGGAAGGGTCTCTGGCCATGGTCTTGTGCTGGTGCCAGGGCTCTGCTCCTGCAGCCACGCGGTAGCACAGAGCAACGCGGGGCGCTCGGCTCAGCTACCCTCCAGCCTGGCAGGGCTCCAGCAGAGCTGCGTGGCTGCAGTTTGAAGCTGATTTGCATGGACACCAAGCAAGCTCGTGATGGCCAACAACAGGCTTAGAACCCAGTGCAAAATCCAGGTTTAGAAAAACCCAGTCTTTCCTGTGCTGAGCTCCAGGGGTTAAGAGATGAGACTGCAACCCTATTGCCACACTATTACAGGCACTGCAGGCAGCTCTCCTGATGCCCGAGGTACCCAGGCACAGACTGCATATCCATTCCTCTTATTCACCTCTACGTTCATTGACTTTTCAGGAAGTTTTGATGTGCTTTTTGATGGCTGCTGCCATTGTGGAATGATGCATCACTACCAACATCTTGCTCCCAAAAGTTAATTTTTAATTTAGACAAGACAATTCCAGATAATTCCCATTTTTGTCATCTCAATCCTCATGTGAATCTGTCATAGGTAGCACGTGGCAATGCTGCCACATCTCGGATACTGTCCTACATTTGAATTTCAGAAAATATTTTAAGAGGTGGGACAGTGGGAGAAATATAAAATACATCACATATTCTTGACATATTCTAATTTATTCAAAGGAAGAAAAAAAAAAATCAAACTTGACATATTCTCCAGGGGCTGTAGGTAGTCTCTTCAGCCTATCTCTACTGACGTCCTTTTGTTAACATTAATTTTCGTATTGTCAATAGTGCTCCCAAAGAACTCTGGGGAAGAAATTGCTATAGTTCAGCTTACCATGCCATGAATGAATTATTCATAAATGTCATTCTGGCTCATAAAAACTTAAAATATTAGTTCAGAACATCATCATAAATACAACTTTAACACCGACTGCACAGCCCTTACTCCCACACTACAACACTTTCCCAGGAAGCTATGATGATTCAAGATAAAGTGACGCTTACAGAAGCAAGGTAAAAGTCTGAGAGAAGAAGAACTGCTGAATTTTGAATTTCTATAGCATTCTTAGAACACGGCTTTTTGGTTATTTTTAAAAGAATTTTGCATAGTCTTGTTATCGAATTCCCTTGAAAATTTCCCTGGCGTATTGTGTACAATATCCATTCCCCTATACTGCCCCTATGTTTGCACCACCAAACAAAGGGATTACTTGCTTATTATAGCTTAACCCTTATGACTCAAATTCTGTATATACTTAAACAGTGTCTCAGCAGGTCTGAGAGGCTTAGCTGCACTGTAGGGTGGTCACGGAGAGAAGCTAAGAAAAAAGAGTGAGTGGTGACTACCACAGACACCAAAGTGGGCTCTGCTCTCCCAGCTACAGATTATCGACCCAGGACACTGCCAATAGAAGGTATTTCCAATACTTCATTTCTGACAGTGACAAAACACTGTGAGGAAGAACTCTTCCTACAGAACAACAGCTCATTACAGGGGATGAGAGGAAGACAACCTAGGAAGGACAACAGGACACTGGAGAATAATAAGGACTTGCTGTCTTCACTCCAGTAGCTAAACAAGCTACTGTGAAAAACTGGTTCTTGTGAAGAGAACATGCAATTGAGAACATCCTCAAGGCATAATATTTAGCAAGACTCTGCATTATCATTCAACCTACAATTATTTTCACAAAGTATCAGTAGACATGGGAAAGAATAGATGACCCGCCTGTTACTCGCTGTTTTCAGCTGATTTTCCCATGCTTGCTTCTTACAAATAAAACAGCAAAACAGCATGCAAATTTTTATTAATATTTCTCCACTATAGTTCTGTGAATAGTTTCAGCAATGAATTCTGAGTTTAAATACCTTAATCCAGTGGAGTACTTACACGTTGCCTCAATTTTTATCCCTTCCAATGTCAGTCAAGAAGCTTCCTTGAATAAGCACTGCTTCAGGTTTTTTGGCACATATTGGACAGATTTGTTCTTACAGAAAATTTACAGTTAATACCTGAGCCATATTTAATTTGGAATATGCATGAAGATTCTCTCAACTCCAGCAACTCTTTGGCTAAGCCTCAAATTCAATATATGCACCTGATACAAAAAATTAAAAAAGATAGTGGAATCTGCTTTTCATGACTATTTCTCTAACACTTTCTGCTTTAGCAAACATCTGCTATGAAGAGAGTTTTCTGGAAAGTGTTCAAGCAGCAGCAAAAAGGGATGAGAATTTGACAGGATGAATAATCAGGTACAATTTTCAGATGGGTTTGCTCAACACTGTGAAACAAAATGGGACTAGAGGGCAGTACTTTGGACTGAGCAGCACTGCTAGGTACACTTCTACAGCTTTTATCTTCTACTGAATGAGATTTTGGCCCATTGAGTGGAAGATATGCAGTGGCTTGCACTCATACACCAAGCATATGGTGGAGTCAGATTAGGAACAGTGAGAGAGAGTCTCTCTATACAGTAACTGTGGTCAATTCTCCCTAAATCTGCCTGCTATTGGCTTACTAACAAAAGCAAAATCAAACACCTGTGTATCAGACACAGAGCTGCTGAAGTGCCAGCACCAACCCATCTGTATAACATGACATTAGGCAGCTTCTTTTCTTGGGTGAGATGCAAGACAGACTGATCAGAGCAAACCTACAGCATGACTAAAGGAAGAAGCTGACTGTCCTTTTCTTTCTTTATCTTTTCCTGCCATCATAGTTGTAGCATGAATAGTAATGAAATATTCATTTCCCTCCCCCTCATCGGGTAATTTTCCAGGTCCTTGACCTGTATGCTGTGAGCCTCATCCTTTCCTCTTTTTGGTTTGCCTGTCGCTTCATTGGCTGATCCTTCCAGCACTCCCTTCCCTCCCCTGACTTCTGCTATGCTCCAGAGAACCACTGAGGTTTTCAAAACTGCTTAAATGCTAGTGGTGAAGTGTGACATTAATCTGATAGACATTGGGACAGAAGGGATCATACATATTTGATTCAAGTATCATCTTTTGCAAACTACTTGCTAACATAGCACCTCATTCAGGTTGTGCTCCTCCCATGGCAGGTATGGACCTTTCTGCCTCTCTGGGTGACTAACACGAGCGGCAGTTCCTATGCAGAATGGGATTCGTTTGGGACTCAATTGTCTTTCCTCACAGCTGTATAGGCACATCCTATATATCTTAACTGTTCTTTCAGAATAAGATGCCGTAGTGAAGCATCACCAGAAGCGAAGGCTTCATAAAAGATGGTCTCCTGTTTCCTCTAGTACAGGCCAAAGAAGAATGCTCCTCCTCAGTTACTCTCTAGACATGAATTCAGAGAGCAGAAGTGATAACTGGAAGTGGTAGAGCAGCTGTACAGTGTTAATTAGACATTAGCATCCATAAATTTGCAGAAGCTGGGATTATTCACAAGCTTGGAAAGATCTCACATTGCAGGTGTGCACAGAATGGCTTAGGCAAGAGCCTCAACACACAGCAGACGCAAACTGACACAGAAGACTCGGATCCTGAAAAGCAGATGTACAACAGCAAAGCATATTCAGGCCATCAGCTGCTTTTCTAACTAGCTGTCATTGTCACGCTCTCAAAGATCAGAGCCAGGAAGCTCCTTACTGCTAAACACAATATTTTATTGCTGTCTGAGGTGGTCCTCAGATCTGAGTGCTGCAATTCCCATAAAGAAACAGTCTCACCCACATCTATATAAAAAACAGTCTAAACTGTCTGCAGAGGCTGTGCTGCCTTAAAGCTGTGGTCTTGAGCCCAGTTCATGGAACATTTCAGGTTGGCAGGGGACTCTGGAGATCATCCAGTCCAACCCCCTTGTCAAGCAGGATCAGCTAGAGCAGGTTGTCCAACACCACATTCAGTTGGGTTGAATACGTCCAAGAAAGGAGATGCCACAACCCCTTTGGGCAACCTGCTCCAGTGTTTGACCACAGTAAAAAAGCTCTTTTCTTATGTTTAATAGGAATTTCCTGTGTTTCTTTTTATGCTCAGTGCCTCTTCTTCTGTCACCAGAGACCACAGAAAAAAAAAATGGCTCCTTTTTTTTGACACTCTCCCATAAGATACTTATATATATTGCATCTTTCATAGTCTTAAGTACTTGTTACCTGTCTGAATGCTAAATCAGCTAAATCAGTATCCAAGCAGGCCTGGTACATGCCTTGGCATTTTCCAGGAGCTCACTTCACCTCTCAGCACTAGTAAATACACACATACCTAAATGCTATGAAATCCTGCATCCCGCAGGAAAACCTGCATCCAAAAAATGCTATCCCAAATAAAGCACATGTGCCAAGCACTCACTCCCTGAGTATATAAAAGAGAAATATCAACATTGAAAAGAAAAGTAAGGTTTGCTGATAACAAAAGTGCAGATTCTCTAACAGCTTTTTGCTTATTCATCTTTTTGTTCAATTTTGAGATTACAATTCAGTTTATCCTATATTCCTCACTCCTAATCTTTTGACATAATGATCTACAGCATTGGAGTTGTTTTTTCAAAGAATTTATTTTTTTTTTGTATTTATCCCTGGGTAAAAGATGCAGTTCCTCTGATCATTTTATGAATAAATGGCCAGTAATTTTCTTATCTGCATACCTCTGTTTACAGTTATTGAGTTGTTATAGCTCCATGTAAATATCCAACAATTCATATGGGGAAGGGTATCGTTATGGAAATGCTTTCATCCCTGTGAGTAGTAATAACTCCTGAAGCTGAAGAAGGTCACTGCTAAGTGTGAAAGGCAGGATGAACTGAGTCCCTATGTTTTTATATTTGCCTGACAACATCCAGTGAAGTCAGCAGAAATTCTTACAAATGGGCGAGGGACCAGGTCCGGATTCTGCTCCCGTCCTCCTCACGGGGAACAAAGGTCCCTTCGGGCAGAGAAAGCTGAGCCAGGACTTGCAGATATAATAGAGAGCGAGTGCAGTGGAGGAAGAAGGAAGGGCAGAGATGTCAAATAAAGTTGCAAGTTTGTCACAGCAATTTGCTTGGCTTCGGCTAATATAAGATGACATCGCTGCTAAAAATGGTCAGTCCTGTCCTCAACCCCTTGTCCCTCACCCCAGGCACTCACAGCATTTCCGCTTTGTCCCCTTTCCCTGCAGCTCCATGCAGTACTGACCCTGTAGCAAAGTAACGTGATTGTTTAAAGAAAAAAAAAACTCTTTTTTTGAGCCCCTTTCTCAGCTGGATCAGCAGATCAATTTGCTTCGTTGTGCAGCCCCACAATCCCTAGTGCACAGGACAAGACAAGATTGAGGGACTGACCTTCCTGGCATCATTGTGATCTTAGATGGGGCTTCTGCTGAGTCTGTAATGGCAGAAGTCTTGTACTGTAGCAAAGTTGACACATATGGGATGGAATAGCTGGCTAGGAAAGCAGGGGAGAAAGGGCCAAGAAATCCACAGCCATAAATACGCCTCCCTCTCTGCCTCTCCCAGTGTCCGAAAGAGCCATTTATACCCTGCGCACTCGAGCCACGGAGCAGCTCATCAGGATTTCTTTCTACACAAGCTACCTGATGCTTTGAAAAAGGGTTTCAATTACTCACACTACTTAATTGGTAGAAGAACAAGTATCAAAGAGCCTGTTTTTTTGAGATAGCGAAAGACATATTGTTTAAAATTGGGATTACTTGATTTAAAAAATCTATTTGCAAGCAGATAAATGCCAGCAAAGAGACTGGAAATAGGAAATGTCTGCTAAATGAGGCAGGTCACTGTCAAAAGGAGATTCAGATTTATTCTGAACAAATAAGCTGGGGCTTAAAGGTTATTGTACTAAATAAAGTAAAGTAAAAGATAAAGCAGACTGTTATCCTATTCAGTGTTATATACAGTAAATTAAAGAAGGCACCATTCCAACAGTACATATCGACTACATGCTGTTGTGTGCTACATTCTAGGCTGGTAAATATTTAAGCATAGAATTATTCTTCAAACGTTAGAGGGCAGAGCACTTGGATTAATTCTGGACCTCAGGTTTAAATTCTTATGCCAGACTGGGACTTCCGAGTATACAAATAGCAAAATTCACAGCAGGCATTTCATCCCCAGCAGAGATCTAAACTTATTATTTTGACAGAATTTTGATGGGTCAAAGGAAATTTTAATCAACTCATAGGGAATAGAGAGCAGCCCAACATTTATAAGATTCCAACATAATTATTTCTGTGTTGCAATTTGAGAAAGACATGAAGAACCAGTGCTATTAAAGGAAAGAACTGTCTACTTGTGACTGACACCAACTTGTGACAGTTTTTCACTCCATATTGGACATCCCTTTCAGTTCCAGAGCTGCTCCCACAGCTTCCCACTGCAACTCATTCAGAGAAGCTGCTGAATACCTATCCCTAAAACAGAACGCTGTTTCATTGTACCTCTGCCATTTATTGCCTTTTTTTCTCTCCATATATATGGAAATTAATATATAATCAAATACGCATGTACTTTTCTGCAAGGCATTTCAGGCAGTGGGCAACTTCCGTGTTATCTTTCCCAAGGGGATACAGAATATACATATCATGGAAATGATACATGAAGAGATAAACAAAATCATTCATCTTCCATCAAAAACAGACAGAAAAAAGCAAACTCTCCATGTAGTCATATTCTGCAAAGGGGAAAAAAACAGAATGTCACGGTAAGAAATACTATTTCTTACTAAGAAATACTATTTCTTACCTTGCTATCAAGTGTTTTGTGGGGTTTTGTTTTTTTTTTTGTTGTTGTTGTTTTAAACATCATGCATTAATTCCTGTGAAATAAGGATTACTGCATGCAGTCCTTAGCATTAATTGCCATGTAAGCTGCTTAAAAAGGTTTGCTATCTGCCAACTCCCACTCAGTCAAACTGAAGCCACCTTGGTGGCCAGGATAATACCGAGCAGTAGAAGATGTTTTAAATCTATGGGCCAGCAGCAAGTCTGAAAGTGCAGCTCATTGGAGGTGATCTGAACACAATGAGCCAACATTGCTACCTGCAATTGATGGAGCTTTTAAGAGCTGTGGGATAGCATTCAAGTCAATGCATCAACACTTCAATTGCTATAGAAATCAGTATCTGGATAATACTTTCTAAATTTTAGAAGACAGGCACAAAAAACCACCATGGTGGGGGGGGGGGGAGGGGAGCCAATTCCAAATTCAATTTTGTAACTGAAAAAGTTCTGAAAACAATAATTCTGCAAGGACAGAATTCAGCAGAACGCCACAATAATACTTCCTCTTCTAGAAAACTACCTGCTGGATTACACATCCTGTGAGATTTACCTGTTTTATCTAAAACAAATGCTGTTAAAAACATGTTATGCATCAAAAAAGGCTTTCCTCAATGATTGGATTTCTCTTAACACAGCTCAGTATTCTTATAATTTATAGAAAAAAGCAATAATGAAGTTTAAGTGAATTTTGATTTTTTTCTTAAAATTAAATAGTAAATAGTAAAATAGCACACAATTGTAAATAAATAATAAAATAGTTCTTAAAATTGCTTTTAAAATATCAGCATATGAAATTATTTCCAATCAAAATTCTTTTTGCAGACATACTAAGAAATTTTAAGAGGAAAAATCTTTCTCAAAAAAGATTTAAAAACCTTTTTTTATCCAACAACCACAATTTTAGTAAATCCTGTTTTGAAGCAAAATAAAATAAAAATTTGCAAAGAAAATCGCACAAAAATAAAAAATTGTATTGCCAAAAAAAAAAAAAAAAGCTTGCAAGAACACTGGTGACTTGGAGAGAAAAGTAATATTTTACAGTCCATCTCAGCCCAATTTCAAAATGCAGCATTAACTATGAGTACAACTATCTCTACAATAATTGAATAAAACAGTCATTAAGAACCTAATTCCTTGTGCAACCTGCAAAATTCCAACCTTTAAACTAAACGAGGAATCAGCATTAAGCTAAACTATGAGAAAAAAAAATATGTTGCAGTACTAAACTTGGAAGAAGACAAACTTCTAAATCACTTTCATTTCCTAAGGTAGTGCAATGCTGTAAGTGCATCCTCATGCAGGAAGCGGCCGAAGAAGCATTGGGGGCAAGAACGCAGTGGGGCTGGTGCTGGCAACACCAAAACACTCGTCCTCTGGAATCAGACCAGGACGCTTCCCAGCTGCATCTGTTGCAGTGAAATCCAATTGCGCTTTGCAGAATATTTTAACTCTTCTTCAGACCTCCAGGCTGGGCTACCAGTGTGCTCAAAATCCCACCCAAAAGCCCTGAGAACTGCACTGACATGACAACCACCAGCCATGTGTTGAAAAAATGAATTTCTCAGAATTGAAGAGCATGAGGCTTTTTTTCTTTTCTTTCATCCTCACGCAGGTGCATTACACAGGTAGCTTGGCATTTTGAAATCATGTTTGAGCTAAAACCATCTCAGGCAATGGGTAAACTGAGTACCATGAATTCAGCACAATACAGAGGCCACAGGTCAGCCCAGCTGCATCAGCATGAGCCCATGAGGATCTGATAGCTTTGAGACCAGCAACTGGCATCAACTTCTAATGATTGGCTAAAGCTTCAGGAGAGATTACTGCTTAGTCTAATTTTAGGTCAAAAAACATTCGTGGTCAAGCACTGCAATTGTGTCAGCATAAATAATTCAGAGGTGCTCACCGGGAGAGGTGCCGCATACAGCTGCTGGCAGCATTCACTAAACAAGAAATTGTGCTACTGATTAAGTACAACTTAATTCTCCTAAAACTGAAAAAAAAAAAAACCCTGCTGAAAAACCCTGGTGTTGTAGCCACAATTTTACTGCAGTCAACAGCGCTTCCACCAACACTGAGTTTGGCTCCCTGACCTTACACTCGACTTAATGAAAGATTCCGGCCTCTCATCATAAATGAAGCTCCTGCTGCCCGCAGCCTCGCAGCAACATGGGCAGCCAAGTCTCTGCACAGGGAGCTCAGCCTCCTGCCTACTTGCTGCTCATTGATCTGCTAATTCGATCTGGGATAATGAGAAAGTAGGAAGACAACTTGCAATAGCTCAAAGACAACATCTTAATAGTCTGCAATACCTGGTGCCCACTGCAACCTTGACCAGACATACACAGCCTAGGATGAGACTTTAGAAAGTCCCGAAAAAGGAATCCACATCTACCCTCCGTCCCTTCTGTCCTGTGTCTAGAGCCATGCCCCAAATCACAGCTGCAGATTCTGTTATAGGAATCACTCCTACCAAAGCAAAACAAGCTCTTTCACTGGGTTTTGATACAAATAATTCACTGTACATGAGGTTGGAGCTTGCCCAGCATGATACATGTGGCAGCACAGGACCCATAGCTGCTGCTCTCAGAGTCCAGAAAGGAAGAAGTATTTTATTTGTGCCCTCACCAGCAGCACATGGGACAATACCACCTGCAGCTGCAGGAAAAGGATGAGTGCCCAAAGAGCTCTGCTCCATGAGTAAATCACCACCCGGTTGGTCCAGTTTGACATCCCAGGTGGAGAATCACTTACAAATGCCTGGTTATGTAAAAGCTTTTGCCTTTCATCATCCTTCCCGAGGGAAGTGACATAAATGCTTCTAACCAAGAGCCCTGCTACCCATAGCTAGTTTTCCCCCATGCCTTCAAAATGCCCATGCATCATGCTGCTTTTAACTGGGAGTTTGTGCTGCATCCACTTGTAATGGTTCTTTGAGAAAATATCATATCAAAATAACACAACAGAACCCACTTGCAACAATTATAGCTATAATTAACTCACAATTTACATCCAAAATACTAATCAGGCAGTGACTAGTGGCAGTCCTGAGAGCATGGTGTGCTAGGTACTCAGGTAAATGATGATGGAAGTCAGCTTGACCATGGCCGAGAGAGAGCTTTTTCCAAGCTTCCTGTAACTTAAATGCTGAACAGGGTAGAAATACCAGCCTGCTGCCATAACTCACCAGAGGCTGCTCTCAGCAGGATATGAACATTTCCCAAGCACTGCCCTCACCAATAAAAAGCAGGAGAGATCCTACTCCCCCACTTATAATATGCACCAGCAAGTCCTGAAAGAGCTGGCAAAGCAGATACTAGGCTAAATTCCATGCACTGCCATGTGACAGCCACCTAAGTTGCCCTTTTCCAGCCATTTAATTCAGTTACCGTGGGAAGCAGTGAGATGGATACATCTGCAAGTTCCATGTACTTCCATAAATCAAGTGCTTATATACCCTCTTCCCAGGAAAAACATTAACCTGATTTGGAAGATACTTACTGGAATATCACAATCCTGAAGTTGCCAGTAGGTGTGAAGCAATGTGGATTTCACAGCTGCAGAGGAAATGAGCTACCTGATAGAGCAAAGGCTCAACACAACATTAGTTTTTTATTCCCACCATCAGGGATGGGGGACATGGAAAATTCAGCTCAATCAAGCTCTCACATGGGGAGATTTAGGACACTTGCTCAAGAGCAAATTTTGCAGCTGCAATAAACTGTAAATGGCCCTGTCCAGCTACAGCTCTGCATACAGGGCTTTACTTCCAAAATCCAACTTCAGCTGCATGTAACATAAGAGGTGTCCTAACATCATTGACTCCAGTTCGATGCAAAGCAACCTACACAAAAAGCAGCGCTAGTTTCAAAGGCACAACAGAATCCAGCACAGACAAGGCTTCAAGGTATTAGTCCAAGATTTAAAAAAAAAAAAAAAAATGTAACTTTGGGGCCAAACCACAAGGCTAAAACAAAATAATGATGAAAACAAAACAAAGATTTCCAAAACTTTTGAAAGACAATGGTCTAGAACAGGTTAAGAAAAGCGGTGAGATTTTCAGTTCAACATTCCCTTTTCCTTTTGCCAAAAGTTGCTCTAAGTCCTTCCTCTCTCTAATTTTTCTTAAAGACACACAAGAAAAATACTTTTTGAAAAAAATCACTGCTTTTAACCATGCAGAAATAAATATATTGTGTAATAATGTTGTTGAAGTTCAGGAGTGGGGTGCTCCACTTTGTCACAGTCACTTACAATAAACACTTCAGTCTATGCTAAGTTTCATAGAAACTGCTTAATTCAACATTTATGAAAGTACTGAGGATAATGAAAGGTGTAGAAATGGGAACCCTGGCATCAATCATTCTGTTGGAGACCAGCACCCAGAATGATAAGAATGAAGATAAGCTTTTCATGTACATCCGGTCCGCTAGAGAGAATGATTGAATATTCTTGCATTTTTAATCAAATTATTCCTACCACTGCACTATCACATTCAAGTTATTTTCTTCCATCACCACTGAATATTAGCACTTCTTCACCTCAGGATTAAGTTGCTTGCAACATTTTCCATGAGAAAGGGAAGCATCCTATATGAAAAGGTGCTCAAAGAATCTCTTTGTATGAGATTCTGACTGAGGAAAAACATTTTTTGGTAAGATCTTTTAGAAATAAATGATCAAACACAGGAGCCCAGCTTCCAATTAGTATAGCAAAAGAAGAACAAAACAGTCTTATGCCAGATCATAGGTTGAACTTCAAACTGCTTAAGATAGAAAAGTTCTGGGATAGGGATCTTTCAGTGCTGAATTTGCACAGCTTCTTGTATATGTAGTCTTTCCCTTCCTTTAACTTTGCGCCGAGGCATAACCGCAGCACAAACATCACTGATAACAGCCTGAGCGCTGAAGTGAAATGGTGGAACGTAACCACCCAGATCAGATCGCTCCTCCTTCTGTTACACAAGATTTTAATGGATTAAGAACCAAATCTTCAAAGAGGTGAGGAACCTAATTTAGCTAGTGGCTCTTGCAAGACACCATCCCACAAAAAAATGGAAAGAAAAGCCTTATTAGCTCCAGATCAGGGTCCAGAGGGACAACTTCTCTCTTTTCACTACAAGAACGATCATGGGAGACCAGCCCATCAACCTAGCATATAACACAGATGATAGAAATATTCCCATTTGCCTACCTTTTATATTTTTAGAGTCTCAAAATAACAGAATCAAGTTCCCAAAACAGACAGAATCCAAGTACTTTTGATTTTAATGTTAACCTATTTCCCTCCAATGAAATGTAAAAGAGTATAAAACTTATGCAATACTAAAAGGTGCAATAAGCACTGCTATCAGCTTGAAGAGTTACTGCAAATAACTATTCAGATTAGTAACTATTTGGAATGGAGTTGAACTTGCTGGAACTGAATACAGATTCACTGTAATTTCACACCTGGGAATATTTATCACAGCAAAGTTTCAACCAAGCTTTGCTAGTTAATACAAAGTAAGTGCCAGTGTTATCATTCTGTGCTTGCAATACCTAGCTGAAAAGATAACGATTCCCCTAAAATTTTGATTGTTCCCATTTGAGAGGTAAAACATTCATTGCTTGTAAACAATATGAGCCAAAAGCATGGATATATGACTTGGACCATCTCAAATAATCTGCACTAGAGTCTTAAGTATTCCTCATTCCTTTGGTTCTTCAGTTCTGCACACAGAACAGGAAAATAAGAAATTAGGACTGTCATTACCAGAGATACCTCAGGTCATTCATAAATAACACCACAGAACAGCAACTGCATCTGGTTAAACAAGCCCCTGTAGTCTGATCCTTCAATTGGTGCAACTCCTGTTGTGTTACAGTAGAGAAATCACATCCATACTGCTCATTCTTCAAGCTTTAAATCTTTAAATGAACCATATTCACACCAGGATGCCCTACAACAGTCACTTAACTGCAACTAATTAAAAAATAACAGTCAACTTTGCTCTCACCAGCTCCAGCACTAACTTCTACTGCACAAAAGAAAGAAGACTAGGGAAGATAGACATTAACGGGCATAAACGAATGAACATATTCTTTCCATTTCTGGGACTTGGAGATTTTTCCAAAACAGAAAACAGAAGCTGCTGCCTGTTCATGAAATTAGTAGTAGCCTTTCCCTTCACTTCAGAGAAACTAGGCCTTCAAGCAGTGAAACACATGCAAAACAAAATCCTTGGAAGAATTCTGACAGCACTTGTTGCCATGTTGATTTATTAAAGGAGCGATATTAAAGCAATACTTCAGCATGCTTTCTTTCTCCATAAAGTCTACAGTAACTCATTTTTCTCTCAAAAGCTGTGGTATCCATGTTAAAGAAGTTACCTCAGTAGTAAAAAGAAGCTTTTCTTTTTTTTAAGAATAAACAAACAAAAACATATTTCTTATGCCCAGTAACCCCACGGCAGTGGGAACAAGTAGCTACAATGCCACACGTGCCACTGAAGGCACAGGTCATCTACAAACCTGTGTCACTGACCCAAACATGCAAAGAGTTTCCCAGCTCCACACCTATAGCAGCCCCCGACCTCCGAGTGTTTTAATTTCAGCTTTTCCAAGAACAGGGAAGATGCCTGTCCGGGTGTTACGTAACTGAAATAGATGCGCACGCTGCGACCCGTGAGGCGGCCAGGGGAGCGCAAGGGTCCCCGCTCACGATGACCTGACAAGGTGCATGAGGCGGTGTCATGTCTCCCTCCCAGAGCTCAAAAGCAACAACTTCACTTGCTGTCTTCCTTGGTGGAACAACAAATGGAACCTTGACAGAGCCAGAAACTGCACCATGGACAGGGACCTGTGGTTACAGTCCGTCACCTCCGCAGTCAATTGCAGCTCCGCTGTGGTGGCACCACGCAGGAGGGGCATGGACCATGGGCAGGCAAAGGCTGCTCTCCTGGGTCTGCCGCTTCACCTGCATTTTCTAAGCCCTAATGCTGTTTGTTTTTCCTTCGAATGTGTCACTTGTGACACTTTCACAGATTATGTGTTGTCTAAAAAGGCTAATCCGTGTTTTACCTTTCCTCCCAGGGTATAAATGAGATATAAGAGGAATCCTAGACATTTATTTTCCTGAAAAAATGCAGACGTTGGACCTGTCGCTGCCTCCTGCTGCCTTTGGGCAAGTCTGACCAGCAGGTTCAGTGCTGGTTATGGGCAGCATGTGCCACCAAGCACAAGGTGCCCATGGGGCTAGGTCACACAAGGCCCATCTAATGGGAAAGCAAGCTGGAAAGAGTTTTACGTGTCCTTCCCATGTCCCGAAACACCACACGGGCACACAGTGCTACTGTACCTTGCCTCGTCATCTAAAGTACTTTCTGGTCTATAGAGGAGGGGAAGAAAAGTAAGATAAAGGTAGTCTACTTATTTTGAGAAGGACAAAGACAGCAGAGGTGACAGAGGTGTAATTGTCAGGCACCCTGCAGCACTTCCCACTAGAGCTATTTAAACATTTGATTCTGCTGATAGGAAAACTAATAAACAAAGTTATTATAAAACTCTTCTATCTGTCAGCCAGTGAATCATTTATGAATGCATGCAGAAAGCTCCTTTCTCTTCTCTTCTCCCATCAGAAAGTGAAGCTAGTCACTTAAAAAAAGAACTCCAAACTGTTGCTTTTATTTCTTAAGTCAACCTGAAAGGAATAAAATATTGAAATGAGCAGAAATACAAAATAAATGTTTGTAGTTTTGTAATTCTCCGACATGTCAAAGAAAAACATAAAAATGTATGCTCTGTAAGTTTTCAGTTGAACTTGGCATGACAGTCTATCTATTATTTAAAAGATGTTGAAGCTCAATCTATGAATTATTAAATTCTCATTGCATTTAGTTTCCAAAGGGAAGAAATTATTTCATTCACTGAAGGAAAAATTCAACCTGCTCCACAGTATTTAAAAAAAAAAAAAAAAAAAAAAAAAAAAAAAAAAAAACACCCACAAACAACTGGGATTTAAACACCTGAAGTTATTCTAAAAAAACTCAGAGAAATAACTAGCCCCTATTTCACAGCTAGCTTTACTGCAGCATTAAAAGAATTTGCCGTGTATCGGCACCCAGTAACCACCAATAGTCTGTCACAAAAGTCCTTCATACAGGAGGTTGCCCCTAGCTTCCAAGTGAAGCTTCCAAACCTCCAATTGATCACATGTTGCAAAAGTCAAACCAAGTGTCTCCAACTCCTTCTGCTTGTGCTTATTACCACTGCCCCAAAGCACAGGCAGATCCCACCAGCAGTACAAATGTCTCTGTTCCACCACCAAGCGAAGCTCCTGACTTCTAAGCTGACAAACTGGATCTATCCATGCCCAGAAGATGAAACTCAGCGAGTCTTTTGAATTTAGGAGAATATGTTGCTGTTAAGGGGCAGGGAGGGGATGTCTGTTCGTACATCACTGCTTCTTGCTTTGAGCAGTATCGGCCACTGGCAGCTTTCGTGACCTACAGCAAGCTGGACACCACGGCAAGCGTCACACAAAGCCATCTCCACCTGCAGGGGCTTTGGTATAGCTCAGCACTGCTGCTCCTAACGTTTACAGTTTCATTTGCAGGCTTCCTGGTATGATACTGGTTCCGCTCTTTGAAGAAGCATTTAATAACGAGAGGGATTTGAGATGAGCAGCTAACTGAGCTGATTTAATAAGAGAAAGATGAAGCAAACTCAATGACACTACTTATAAGGCCTAATAAAGATATTTTACTGTACTCTGGAGGCTAGCTACTCAAATGATTCTAAAACCTATGCCAATACCCTAAAAGAGCTCCAAAAACATTGAGCTGACACAGGTGCGATGGTTACTCCATATGACACGTACTGCAGAGACAGCTACTCAAGCACATGATCCCACAGATACAGAACATGATACAAGGATATTATTATGAAGCTGCTTTTACTGTCAGCCAAAGCCACAACACCCAACTGATCAGCTTCTACAGCTACATATTCCTGCACCCACTTGGGGATTTCTCCTAGTGAGGAAAAAGAGTTTTGAGGGAGCTTGCTACATTTTTCAACACAACAATTCAACTTTCCAGTATTTCGAGAACAATCCAGGAAAAATGTGTCTGTTAAACAAAAAACTCTTCATTAAAACCTACCAGAGTTAGATACAAGTCTTGTTAAATACTCTTTCCTTTGGCCACAAGCTAATAAATTTTCATCAAAGCAGGTTTTGAACTGACATCATCATAATGCAAAAGCACTACTAAAATGACAGAATTTATTTTCCTTAAGTGCTTAATTCACTTTAGCAGTACTGCTCTCAAAACATTCCTTTCTTGCATAAAACCCCAAGTATTACTGCAACATTGCACAAAGTGCCATGTACGTGGCCGGAAGACAGCACATACAGAATGGTTTTGGGGAGCAAATCAGAAGCTCTTTGGCTTTTCTACCAATTTACTCACTCCTCATCAACAATCCTAAATACAAATTATCTACTCAAGTGGCACTCCCAGCCAGTGACCCTCCACAGAGCCAACAGCTGGACCCAAGGGATGAAGATGCTCTACAAGAGGCCTAGGATCCTAGAGGTAAGAGAAAAGCCTGGGGGAAAAAATGGCTTACAATCACCTCCTTAAAGTTGGGAAGTCTGTGATTTGTATGGGAAGCAAATATGTGTTATTCATATTATCCCCAAGAACAATGCACAGACTGCTCCAGCTCCTGAAGTGAAAGTCTTCACATTGTTTTTTTATGTAATCAAAGGATGAGCAACACTTTGTGTTTCCCAGATTACAACATCAACCATCAGGGAAAGGGCTTCTTGGCTGGCAGCTATTGTTGTTATTGTGATACATAGTATCACTCTCAAAGCCCAGTGATTTACTTCTCTTTGTAAATAGAGTTATTGATTGCGATGTATTTCGCCCTGCATTGTGGTTTGCCTTTAACAGCACTTTTAACACTCTTGCTAGAGTCAAGTCCTGCAAGACGATGAGACATTTCTGCCCTGAGGTTTTGTGAAGATTCGTGGTGCAGCCTGATCTTTCAGCTCAGAAGCATATTGAAAAAGTAGTAAAAGTGTCTATCAATACAAAATGTAGTTGGTTTTCATTAAACCCCTGGCATTTCAGGACAAAATTCAAACCCAAATACTGGATGGTCACATAGGAAGAATAGGAATGTGCAGTGTCCCATGGCCCTATGTCTGCAGGGAGGACTTCAGAGGTAGGATTATGCCACTCTCCAGAAACACACATCGCAGGGCTGGGTCCTGTCCAATCCTCTGGCCACACCAGATCTTGCTCTGTGAGTGGCAGGGTAGGGCACCCCCCTGCCCTCTTCCTGAAGCAAGGACTAGCATTACCAAGCCAAACTGCAAGCTGATGGAATTAAAAATGCAAGATTTAAAAAAAAAAATCTGCTTATGTGGTCTGGAAGGGGATAGGTATTAGGAACACAAGTCTCTCACAACCTCAACTTTTATTTAGAAGAAAAGTTGGATTTCTTTACTTAAGAAGACGATATAATAGAAAAAGGAGCAGCAAACATTCTCCCCTTGTTAAAGATGCAGAGTCAAGCACTTGAAAGTTGGAAATGCCAAAATTAAGATTGAATGCGCACCTTAATTTGCCCCATTGTGCTTGTGCATAATGATACTGTGTTTAATTACATGAACACGTACTTTAATTATAAGATCCTGCCCTGTTCAGCACATCAGGCAGATTAGGAGTGAAAAGGGTGTCTACAGGGCTATTTTATGTCACATGAAGGGAAAATCCTTAGAGATAGTAGCAGGAACCTGAGGGAAAAGATGGTCTCAGAAACAAGGTAGTTCAACATCATCTCCCCCGCTCTCTCCCGGAACTTCATTCAACGCCACAGAAGTCAACAGAATCAAATGAATTTCAGATTCTCTATTTAAGAAGTAGGACCACCCAAAAGTGATCCACCTGGGTTGAAAGCCACAAGTAAAAGAGTTAATATTATTCACACATAACACTGGTTTTCTACTTAGTTGAAGCAGCACAAAACATGATCTCCATGTTTAACACATGGAGTTGCTTTGGTGTCCATCTAAGGAGGGTTGTGCTATACTGTTTACTTCAACTCAAAACCATTTAATTCCTTACTCCAAATGTGCATTTTTTCAATTCATGAATTGAAAATAAGTAGTATGGCTCAGTTTTCAGTTCCAAGGAGGAAAGGGAAATCGGCTTTGCATTGCCAAGCTGTGCGCACACCACGGTACTCACAAACGAGCAGAAATGGGGACTCCACAGGATCCTGAGAGCCCCTGTTGCTATCTCAAGCCTTGCTGGTGAAAAGCTTTAGCAATTTTTTACCATTAATAATCTTGAAGATCCACCACCACTTCCCCACCCATTCCCTGCCAGAGGCTGAGCTCCACATTGCTCCTCCTTTCATCTTGGGGCAACATGCAGCACTGAACAGACAGAAAATCAAACTCAGCCCCATGCTGACCTAATGAAACTGAGAAGCTCTGCCCTTGCACTCCTGCTCCAGAGTGGGCTGCAGCTCTACAGTTTTATATATATTCATTCCCCTGTGGCTCTTATAAGAGCCACAAATCCCTGGTTACTTTTGATTTACAGTAGACACAAGGTCATCCTTATAATGAAAAAACAAGCTCTATATTTTCACACACTGAGATACAATTTATCATAGAGATCAATGACACTTTTATTCTCTAGGGAGATGAAATATCCATTTTGCAGTAAAATTACAGATTTTCTTGTTTTTCTTTGTTTTGTTCTTAAAGGCCCATTGCAGATGCCGTGCTGTTTGAAAAGCAATCTGTAATCAAACATTTTTGCATTAGAATCCCTTACCCCAGTTACTGCTCTCTTAAATATAGTTGACTTTTCTTGTATTTATGGCAGAAAAAAAAGGAATAGTGAAAACAGTGAAAGACGATGTGCTTGGTCAGTGGAAGGCAATACAAATGCTGAGCGATTACTGAGTCTTTACGTTGTAGTCCAGTCCCTCCTCACCCCACTTCCCAATGATTCCTCCCCAGTTTCCATCTCTAGAGATTCCTATCAATCTGGGCCAGGTGGAAGTGGTCATGGTGGATTATCTATGGGGTCCCTCAGCATCTGATTTGTTCATGAAATTCTATTTGATAATCTCCCTGAGCTTGGTCGAGCACCCTTATCTTCAGCACTGTTTCTGAGCAACTAGAAGCACCTTCAGGCATTTTCACAGACTCACTGCTTGCCCCAAGCTCTCTAGTTAATTTCAAAACTGCTCAATTGTCCAGTTTTGCCAGAATGATAGAAGACATTATGTGTCCTCTATAAGGTATACACAGCTCCTCATATCATAGACATCTATAGTTGACCCAAATACCATATACCAGTTGTAGCTCAGGTTTTGCCTTTGTTACATAGTTATGTCTCCTACCTTCTCTCAGAAGAGAAGCACATATCCAGTTCCACCACCTAACACACTATATTGCCAAGACCTCTGACACAGTTATTCCTGTGCAGAGATTCCTCTGTCACTTATGTAAATAATAAAACTAAGCTAGGGCAGATGACAGTGAGTTGGTGCCCTACACAATACTGGCATCAGTCAGCAAAAACTCTGCCACAGAAGTAGCTTATGTCTTTTGAAAGACATGATGATCAGTCCACAGTGCAATACTGAAAGTCTTTGATCCCTCTGACTTAATTTAAAGTCAGTTGATTAGATAGGTAGGATTTTTCTGTCCTGTTATTCCTTTAAACACATGAAACTCCTGATTTGATGGTTGTCCAAGATTCAGATCTTATCCAAATGTTAAGCTACATGCTTTCTCTAAACTACTATCACTAGTTTCAGGAATAAAAGTTATAATTTCATTTTTCGCAGTGTTCCTTTTTCTCCTCTATCGGTACAATTTACAAAGCATGTTCAATATACACCTTGCTGTATTTGCCTACCTGCACTTCTCAAACACCCACCTTCTGTTTATTGATCTTAGAAATGGATGCAGAAGCAAGAAAGAACTATATATACCTGCATGCAAAAGGTGACTTTGCCTTCAGCAACCCTAACTAAATAGCCATGGACAGTACTGTGTTTGGCAATACTGACAAAAACATTTAACATTTCCTCACAGGGGTCTCCTTACTTTGATTGTTTCCAGGGAAAAAAAAAAGAGCTGAGAGATTAAAGGGAATCTCTGCATCCCTAGTACAATCACCCCAATTGACCATAATTACCTACAAGAGGAGACAATAGGGCTTTTTAGTAGTTTTTAAGAGCCTGGCCTTAAGCTATTTTTGCTAGTTATCAAAACACTGCCACAGGCAGCAAGACAATGATCAATGTGGTGATTACAACAGACTAGGCTTTCCCTCAAGGTATTCATCCACCTCTTCCATGTACATCAAGCAGAGTATTTGGGTGAAAATTTGTTTTTGATGAACTTGGGTGAAAAAAGTGTTTTCTGGGGTAAAAAAAATCATGTTTGTCCAGTCTGGTAAGTGCCAATGCCTAAAATGGACCCTCTGGATGTGTTTCTGTATGCAGCATTTTAAGGAGAACAGATGCTATGGAGCAACAATTGTGAAGTCTTAGGTATTTTGAGTGCTCACTATTCACTGTGTTATAACATCACTGAGAATCTGGACACCTAGAAAGTCTTAACCATTTGATCCTCATTGAAAAAGAAGCTTCTATTAAGGAAACAAAGGGACCTTCTCTGATAAGCTGCATGCGGGGGGCCCCAATGCAGCACTGCCTTGCACTCCATGTTCTTTTACAGCTACAAGAAGATGGCACTGAATGAGAGTAAAACACCATCCAACCCAGCTGCCTTCACTCGCTGTTTTGCCATCACTTCACAATCAGTCTACAAGATATAAATGATGGCAAGAGCGCATGGCAAGGGAGAAGCGGGCAATGAGGAAGCACAGCAAAAATCACCTGCTCAGTCCAGCCGGGTCCTGAGCACTGTCATTTTCTGTCCACAAGCACATGGGCAGGAATTAACCACTTGGCTTTTAAAAGTGAAAAACCTCAGTGGATTCTCTGCCATCATAGCTCATCAGAGACATTTTAGGACACATGCTGCTCTTGCCGCAGCCTGGCCCAGAAGAGGTGACATCTCCCGAGCAGGCTCTGCAGCCCTGCGAAACACAGCAGTTGCTTTGCTGCTGTCATGAAAGCTGCTCAACCCCACGGCTTTGACCAAACCAAAACCAGGGGCAGCTGATATTTTACATTCCAAAATAAGGGCAGAATGTGACTTCCACTGAAGCCCCTTGAACTTGTTCCAGATTTTACCAGATAAACTTGCCTTAAAATTGAAAAGGCATCTGAGCTTCTGCAAACTGGGAATAGAAGGAATCAATCCAATAATTTGCCTTGGCCACCCTTCCTTCTTAAAAGCTTCTTTTAAAGCTGCTTATATAGTCAAAGTATTAAATGAAAATTCTTTTATTATATATTCTTGCCTTTTGTACTGTGAGCTACACAGCACAATGGAAATAGGAACCAAAACTAAGGCTCTATCTATGAACACATAAAAATGCACTGCTTGGAAAACATCTCATCTACATTCTCATCTACGTGTGTGTGTGTGTGTGCTGGCCGAGACACCCCAATGGACTTCCCATCACGGAAAGACCAGGTTTGCCAGAACTGCACCTGGTCCTGCCCGCAGGATGGAGGGGCAGCAGCAGCACAGCATTCCCTGTGGGCAGGATTACACCCCCGAGTGCAGCATTTCTGCTCTCCCTTCTCTCCTCCCCAGCAGTCTGCAGGGTTCCCCACAGACCTCGGCCTGGCAGCTGGGCCCAGTCACCCTGGGGATTTGCTTGGACTCTGAGGCCTGAAGTAACAGGACAGCAGCAAACTGACAGCAAACAGAAAGCTGGGCTCTTCGCTTCAGTGCCAGGCTTACTGCCTGCCTACCTAAGGGGCTGGTAACAAATTCACTTTCAAGCAAGTTAGTACTAGAGAGATTTTTGCACAGGCTAGCAGAAAACTGCAAATAAACTAGGTTTCCTTCTCTACTGCTGGATTTCCCCAAAGCTCCCTCTGCTGAGGTATTTCACAAGAGGGGTCGCCCGCATGGAGCTCTGCATGCAGCAGCAGCACTCGCATCTACCAGGGCAGCAGCAGATGGGGATCATAGGAAATATACAGGCCGATTCTCTAAACACATGTGCTAAGGCAGTGTAGCACACTTGTATGATTATTGCTTGACTTAGAAATAAATACGAACATAAATGAGTATCTCATGTTCAGAATGTCCCACTTCATAAAAACTTGCTATATTTTCTGCTTAAAAAAAAAACAATCACTAAGAAATGGTCATTAAAGCGTACTGGATGGAACGCAAGGCAATGTCTCAGCTACATACTTTTAATGGCTGCTTTTAGCACAACAAAGACCAAAGCCGAAAGCAAGAGCACAAAGTTAAAAAAGCTGTTGGAAGAAAAAAAGAAGGCACAAAAAAAAAACCCACAACTTACAAGATAAACCTGAGAAGCAACAGTACGAGCTGCCTGCAGTCTCAGAACATGCAGTACCATAGGCAGATGGCATTTCATGAGTGCTTTAATTCAACGCCTACAGCTAAACCATACATATTCCCCAAGTTCCTGACAATTACAAAGAATAGCTCACATTACTACAGCTTCCATTTCCAGGTGCTGAATATTAAAAGTAGAATGCAGTTAAGGTTACTCATTTGTTGAGGCCTCTATTCCACACTCTGGGAATTCAGGTCGCTGGGACACCCCTCCCTTAGAGCTACATCAGAGCTGCTCCCTAGGAGCAGTCCCTGCCCTCCGTGAGGAGGAGCCTCCCATGTACTCGCCTGCCCAGAGGCCTTGCGCAGCTCGGGCTGCTCCGTGCGCTCAGCACCCCTCTCCCATCGCCTCCTTCCTCAGCAGGGTCACCGGAGCACGTCCACGTGGACCACATGCACGGACCTGAGCTGCTTCACCCCAGAGCGCTCTCCCACCCCGTGCATGGAGCTGCCCAGAGGCGAGCCCCTGCTCAGCGCTGGCCAACAGGAACCAGCACCTCTGAGGCGGCTGCAGCCCATCTCTCAGGAAAGCACAGGGATACTGGTGCCTCTTCCGCACATATTGTGTTCTAGAGACTTCAAAAACTCCAGCAGAAGCTTTGGATTAACACCATTGATTCCATCAACGATTTATAGCTTTTTGTTTTGTTTCTAAAGACTTCTTCCTTCACTGCATAGATCAAATAGAACTGTTAAAGCTCTTCAGAGAGGAGATTAGAAGTAGCAATAGTCAGGCAGAATTCATCAAATCTCATTTTACAAGTTAGCCTCAGAGAGAAGAAAATCCCTGCTATGGGAAAACTGAAGAGTGAATATTTTTTTAAACACAGAACACCATGGAGTGTAGCAGAGCCCCTTATCACTGCTCAATAAACTTCTGGGCACGGCCTCCACAGGGTAGTATCATTTAAAACAACTGAAACAGGGGATTAAGAACATGCTGAGGTAATGGAAGCAGCTGGCAGACAACCTGCACTTTGTTACATCTGCCAACTTCAAAGGCAGAAGAAAAATAAGCATAGGTAACTATATGGCTCGAAACCCTATAGCACAGAATGCGATGCTAGGAGAATAAGGGGAAGAGTGAGTAACAGTCCTGGAAGCTAAGCTAGCACTGTAGCCTACCCTCGTGCTGCAGATCCCTGTTTCTAGACAGTGAAAAACAGGAGCTCGCCATTCCCTAATGCACTTCTGTCAATAGTGCTCCTAGCAGCTATACGGTCAAGTAACGCCCACACTGACAGCCCATGCCTGCAAATACAGAAAACTGGTCCTTGTATTAGCACTCTGCAAGAAAAAGAGCCTTAGCACAGAGACCAATATTCCCACTCATTTTACTAGCTTTCTTGAAACGTAGTCCGATTCCACCTTTCTTTCCTGATTCATGACTCGATCTATTTGCATTCATGCTTTAATAGTTCTTTTTTTTTTTTCCCTCCACATTTTGGAAGCTATTACCACCATTTCCTCATGCTTTGTGATGCACATTTAGTAGTTTTGTGCCTTTATTCTTTCACTACTTTTAAATCTTGGTATTGTGTTATGCCAACAGATCAGTAAAATAAAAAATCAAAGTCATCATTCTATGCAGTGAAATTTGTCATTTGTCTTTCTACTCCTCATCTTTGATTAATAGCATGAAGTCTTATCTTCTCATTTCTTGATCCTTTACCCTCTTCTATCCTTTATACTTTGTGATGTACATAGACTTTTGCTGCAAACTCTTCAAAGACATCATTACTCTTCACATTTCTATGCACTGAAACATCTTTGCAATCTATGATCAAAGTCTTGCTGTATCTGGCTGTACTCATTTCCTTTATTTACTCTTCCTATGTCAGCCTTTTCAAAATTACTATTAATTTTTGCTACTGTGTTGTGACTTCCGAGTCAACAAATGAGAAAACCAAAGCAATGCCAAGCCCTACCAGCCAGCAAGTGACCTGGACACAGTGCAGTACAGCGCTGTGCAGACTGGCAGGGGACAATCAGTGAAGACTTGATTTTCATCTATGAATGGAACGAATTGTCACTCAGTCTCAGTAATCAGTGGGCATTATTCCCACTAATTCATGGGAATTATAGTAAAGCCTTTCCTAGACTTTACTAGAGTTTGCCCATGCACTTATTGCTCCAAAGTAACACACCCTGGGGTAAGAATTCTCTTCTTTCCAGAAGAGAGAAATTGGAGTTGAAACAAAGTTTGCTTCCCAAACTGTCTGCAATTGACTAAGTCAATTTTAGAAGTCTTTCATGGCCAACCCTAAATGCACACAGGGAGTCCATCCCATGAATCTAATCCCCATCACACTCTCCTAACATTTCTTTCTCCCACCCTTGTTTGCTCTTCCTTCCATGCTACCTTTAACACTGTCAGAGCTTCCTCCCCACATCCCAAAGCTTCTCCTTCACACTCTGTATCAGAGAAGTGTCACATTGTATCAGCATCCCAGTACTGCACTACTGTTTCTTTACTCTCCCCAATCTATAGCCACTTTTCTTATGCTTAGAACAAAAGTCCTCTCTGCAGGTCTTACAACCCCATCCATACTCAGTGCTTGGCATCATGGTGTCCCCACTGAATCTGAGGCACAAAAGTGGGTTCATTCATAGGTTGTGACAAGGAATATAACTTTTAATATACTCTAATCCAGCCTACCTAAATTCTGTTTCACAGCCAGGTTGCCACAAAACCAGCAGCAGTGTCACATCTTCTGTTGCTCATACAAGAAAGAGAAATACTGCTCTGGATATCCTTACGTACCGCATATACTCTACAGGGCTCCTGAGACTGCGCCTTACAAGCCAACAAGATGTTATTTCATCCTTGAAGACAAGCAAAAAGTAACTATAGTAGTTATTTGTACTTTGATATATTGGAAACCATCAAAAAAAGATAATTGCTATACTGAACAGAAATGTAGCAAAATGTCTTGGTAAATTTAACTACTGCAGGTAGTAAATGTGCAGATTTTATTGGTTCTCCCCATCTGCAGCTCTGCAAACACTTTGCAATTAGCAACACATTAAATCTGGCACCGTGTGTTTGAGCTAGTCCTGCAGTAAGGGATCAGGAGGTTGCTGGAGACACCATGAGGAAATGACAACAATTTGGGGTTGCTACAAAGAAACAAAACAAGACTGAATCAGTATGCCTGATCCAGCTCTTTAGGAATAAAGACGACAGACACATGCAGGGCGAGACCTTCCTTCACCAACATACCACTATTATTGATTACAACTTAATCCACCAAGTAAAGCAAGAGCAATAACCACCTCCACAATAAGCAAATTTACCCTACAGTTGTGACATAACACACAAAAAATATCATGCGTCCTCAAATGTATTAAAAACAATAGTAAATATATATTTCTGTACATTCTGTTTAAAGTTAATCTAGGATTAGAGCCCTGCAGGGACTAATTACATCATTTTAAAGCACAGCTTATTACTATTAAAATGTCAGTCCTAGGAGTTAACAATCCCCAAGCCAAATTCTGCCCTTGGAGAGCAAGCTAATTGCAGTGGGAGCACTACACACATGTATTTTATAGCAAAAAGTTAGCTCTGAAGCTGTCACTGATGTTGAGCCAGGAAAGCTTTTTGGCCTTAACATTCTTCTCCGTAAGGTCACAGATGACCACGGTACCTTTATGAGCAATAGCTCACAGTACCTTTATGGCCAACAGCTCACAGTTCATTTTATTTGAATCACACATGAGCACAATCCAAGAAGCTAATTAAAGATATAAAACTTCCCTTGGACTGGATTAAGAGTGGTCATTTTTCTCCTTGCCATAGGAGGATAATTTTTTACAGTTAGAAGTTACATACTTCCACGAGACAACTCCAAATGAAAGAGAAACAGAAGAAATAAACGCTTTACCAAGAGCCTCTATAAAGAGACAGATTAGCTTTCAATCACCCTAAACTGGGTCAAAGTAGTAAATCTAACTTTAGATCTACATGGGAAAGATCCATCTTTGTCTCTACAGGTTGAATAAAACTTTGACAAGGAAGTTAATAAGATGAGAAAGGAAGGATGATTTATAAAAATCTTTTTGCAAAAGGAAATAATTGAAGCGATCCATAGACCTCAAAAATTATTATAGCTCCAGTTCACTCTGAAAAACAAACCCTGCTGAAGTTAGCCTCTGATTCAACACAGTACACAGAATGACACAATTTCAACACTTCAGAAAGTCAGCTTTGATAGACCTGAAGCCATTTTGAAAGCTCCACAATCCTACAAAAAATCAGCCGAGGTTTTACCAACTTCAGCGCTCTCACACCCATGCGCCTATCTAGAGATTAAACAAAATAGGGGAGGCATGAGGCTAATGTACCCCTATAAAATCTCTCTCCTTTGCTTTCTTAAAAAGTGCTTGTTGCATTTTGGATATTCCAAACACATTTAAAGCCCACTGTCTCACTTCATCCAGCCCTACTGGAAGAGAAATTGCTAAAAGTTCAAGCCATGCTTGGAAGTGACAACCTTCTCTAGGAGAAGCTCCAGGTAGGCATCCTACATTCTGAAGAACAAAGTTTCTCAGAAAATAACTATAGTTTATGTAATAAAGTAAAATTAACTCCACCATAACTCAGATAGTCATTTCTTTCAGCAACCACAGTGCAGAAAAGTTTATTTTTGGCTTTGTGACAGGAGCAATTTCCACAAAAACCTTTCAAAGTATTTCCTTTCACTCTAAACCCAAAGCATAAAGTATCTAGAAACTAAAAGGTAAGGCAAGTATCTTTCAGGGATTTGCTTAGCATGTCTCACTCAGGAGTTTAAATTGACTGCTCATGGAAAGAATTATCCTTAATGGACAGATTGGTAGAGGTTTTGGAGTTGGGAAAGCAACCAGTTCCTGAGCTTTGGCTGACTTAGCAGATTTGCAGCTAAATCAGGAGTTCAAGACATCAGCAATAGCTTGGCATTTCCTGCTTGCCCTCGGGCACAGAGTGATTTTTTCTGCTTTTCTGCTGAAGATTTCAAACACGTTACTGTGCCTACCACTAGGCACATGGTGAGGCTTGCGGGTGAGAACCTGAGGTTTTATGGAGCTTTCTACACTCTACCTGAGACCAGGTTCAACAATCCTAGCACTCCTCTCTAATCCTTAAGTGTTACCTAAGTTCTACCCAAATCCCCTGTTGCCACGTTTTTTAGGAGGTGGAAAAATACATGCATATCTCAGCTGCAGATGACTAGAGGAAGCCATGCCAGCTACCACTGTTGCAGCTTTATTCTCCCACTTTAACTGAGTCTTGCTTCCTCAAAGCTGCTTAGCATGATAGCTGATTCCCCAGAATCCTGAACTGCTGCACAGAAATGAGTGCAGATTATTTCCCCTGTCTACTTATCTTTGGAACGCTAATCTAAGGTGATGACTACCTCATTTACATATTTTAAGATAGTAATTGCAAATATTATCTGATTATATTCCTCCCCTGTTGAGTTGAAAGAAACAAAAGGCAGGCAGAGAGAAGCCTCTGCAAGAAATGCATGTGGCAAAGTCAGCAGCAAGTGTCATTCATCATGAAATATGTTGTTATGCCATGGAGTATTTGCAAGTGAGAATGATTATCTTCCACAAGAAAGTGCTTGCAGAGTGTCTGAGATATTGGGAATGTGTTATGAAAAACAAAAATAAAGCAAGCAGCAAGCAATCATGATTAGAACATCGGAGCAGGAGAATATTCACAGGTAAAGTTATTAGTTTTAATTTTATCCAGGACTTTCATCACTATGCAAGACTAATCTCCTTGTTAGAGGAGAAAAAAGTGCAATACTATTTGTGCACTTCTGAATTTGGATTACTGAATCAAAAATAGGTGATCTTAAACACTCAAGAAAAATGTTCTAGATAAAGAGAGATACCATCTAACTGCAGAAAGTAACAGGGGGCAATGAGAATAATCAGAGCTCTACAAAAAAAAAAAAAAAAAAAAAAAAAAGGAAAGGAAAAAGACAAAATAAAGGAAGTTTTTGGGTTGTGTACCCTAAGGAAAGACTCCTGGCAGGAGCTCAAAGTCTTCATATACACAAGAGAGGAAAGAATCTTTTTGCACACTCATGATGGATTGGACAAGTTACTTGCTTTTCTTGATTAATTGCAAGAGGAAAGATTCAGGGTAATCGTTAAGAAAAATCTTCCTAAGAGCAAGAATGAGGAAGCAGAATAGATTAGCCAAGAGTGTCTCCAATATTAGAGATATTTCAGAACACATTGAATAAATATCTGTCAGGATTAATATATAGTTGATCCTGCCTTAAGGCTGATGGATGAATTGCACGACCTCTGCAATACCGTTCCAGATTATTTTACCATGATTCTGTTATGCAGCTGTTCACAAAATCAGGAACTGGATTTGATGACTAAAAAAGTTTTTCAACACGCTTTAGCAAGCTAGAACTGATGCACAATAAATCTTATTCTACATACAACACAGCTATCCTCCTGTAGCAATTACCATCTCCAATTAGCTAGGAATCTACACAGAGGTTGGAGTGTATTCCATTATTCTTCATGGAATCCAGTTGGGAAAGGCAACACAGATTAAGTACATGGCAAATGCACTAAGCAGCCTGTTCACAAAGAGACATCTGTCCAGAGTGTCCTTGAAATGTAGAGATTTTTAAATCTTTCAAGCCATTCACTTGAAAGATTTTGTTTTTGCAGAGATGATAAACATTTAAGTAATACAGTTTGATATCCAACCTTGGAGATATCTAGGCATCAAATCTTAACCATCATTCTAGAGAACTTAAAAGCAAGAACTCCTCCCAACCATTCACTGGCAAGGCTTTGAGTCATTCTTGTTTAATCATCTGACTGGCTAAATAAATTCTCACATTTAATGTAGCCAGAGGGTTCCCATGAACAAGATTACTGATAAACAGAACTTTCAGCCTTCCTGGTTGATTCATCATGGTAAGAAGATTTAGTATCTTTTCAATAAGAAATCATCTCCACATCTGGTAATCGCCTGAGAAAAAGTGATTTAAAAAATGCTTGCAATGACTTCACTCCTAATCATTCCTGTCCTATGCATATTTTGAACATCTTTGATTTTGAGCATCTGCAATCTGAGCTCCACTGATAAATCTTTCTGACTCTTCCTAAGTTTTTAGTGTTTACAAAACCAGAGGTCTCTATGAACACTGAATATATTCCATTAATTATGGCTCTGACTTGTATTATGATAGATCATGAGCAAGCTTTGTTTCACAGCTGAATCAATGCAGTTGCCCTGCTCTAGAGGTGTGGAAACCTCACATGGTTTTGTATACATCTAGCCTAGGGTGCGGTTGCCTCTCCACCATCCCTGCCCCCAAGCAGGGGGCTGAAATGTCTACAAGTTTCTACAAGTTTTCAAAGCCAGTGATTGAAGTCTAGAAGATGAGAAATTGTCTGCATCATGTCCTGCACACTCCTGCTACAGGTTAGGATTAGGTTCTGAGCCCATAGACTGAGCTCCTTCACTCAGCAATACACTACAAACCTATTTACAGTGCAATCTGTTTTGATCAGGCAGGCCATTCATCTAGATCCCATGCAAATTAAATTAAAGCCTCAGCTTTAATCAAAGCTATCCCTGTTGGTGTTTCAAGACATGTATTTTGATTTCAGCAGCTCAAGCCTGAAATCCCTAATGCAACTTTGCAACGAAGGATAGCTGGTTTTGCCCACCTGCTTACAGTTAACTTAAGTACACTCTTCAGCACCAGAGCAGACAACTGTTTGGGTTTCCACCCATCCCGATTGCTACACACTGGATATGGTGAAAACCACAAAGAGAGTGGGAGGTCCCCTATGGCCTGGAAGCTTCTGAGCTATTCCTGAGGATAAAGTGGTGGGAGATGCACAGAGCAAGCCTAGGCTGGCAAAAGCAGCATCAGAGGCTGCAGCAGAGCTAGGGAAGTGACAGACCAGGCTCATCCTGCCCCTCTGAAAAAGAGGCCAGAAAATGTCCCACAAACATAGAGAAAGCTCTATAACTGAAAGAGCATTTCCTGAGGAAAACAAGAATAATGGAAAGGCTTTTTCCTCCCATGAGAGAAGCAGAAAGATTCATCAACAAAGACTTTGTCTTTCTGCCATGCTCACTCTGGGACTTCTCATTATGTCACTTACTTTCTTGATAGCAACAGTCTATATTGGCGAGGAATAGCTACCATGAAAGAATTAAAGACAAAACCAGGCTTTTCACAATAATTTGGGCTTTGCTAAACAAGTTTTTGTTCTCTTCTGAAGAAAGGTAAAACAGGATGCGCAGCAGTGTGTAACAACTTATGAGAATCAGCTGAAAGGATAACAACAAAAATTCAAGTCAAAACCTCAGGTTTTACATCATTTAGAAACTTGCAAAGTGGGACTGCCACCAAGTTAGATAACATCCTCTTCCAAATCCCGTTTTTACATCCATTTTGCCCTGCATTCCTCAGAGGCAGATGGTCACGCCATTCACTTTCCAGAGTAGCTCACTGACTACTTAATAGCTTTTTTAAGCATGAGATAACACTAGGTAGTGGTTTTACAACTTAAGCACACTGGTGCGGATTTCATCTTAGCAACAATTCCATTTCAGGAAGGAAATAAGGCAGTTTTTTGCCTCAGCTAGTTTGCTTAGCTCACTAAGTTACTCCACTTCGTATTTTCCATTCTTCCTCTCCAAGAGAAAAGTCAGGAAAAGTCAAAGCAATAACCATCTAAGTACTTTAGAAACATAATGCATACTTGTACATTCAAAGTTTTATTCTAGTTAGGATTTTCACAGTAAGGCAGTGTTATATTATGCAGCTCATGGACAGAAATGGTGCTTTTGAAGGTACTCTAGCTTATCAGTTAAATATGCATTGATTCCCTCCCCCGCCCCCCAAGAGATGTATTATTAATTAGGCAACAGAACAGAGGAGCTTCCTTGGACTCATTCCAGTCTTTCATTGGAAAACATATGCAGGATGTCTTCCAGACGAAAACCCTGTAGTAACTCAAGGGGAAGATTTCACTCAGCAAGCGTAATGGCTGATCTTTCAAGAAAGAATATTTTAGGACAGGTTTCTCTTACAGCCTATGCTAAGCACAGTGATAGCTCAGGGAAGGGGTTAAGGATAGGTGACACACACTGCTTAGTCCTGACAAGTTGGAAGTAGCATGAGGGTTGCTTGTAAGATTGCCCAAGCAATCCTGTCTCGTCTCTTCTCATTACCTTGGCACACTCAAGGCTTACAGTGAAAACACTGGAAGACCTAGCAGTGCGCACCCAGTATTGCCATGCTACTTGAACAGCAGAGCAAGTTTTCTATTTGCAATATCAAATCAGTCTGAGATGCCAGAATAATTTATAAGAATTACAACTTCACGACTATTGCAAATACACGTGCACTTACCTTGTAGGCCCAGCCCTGGCCTCGCGTACTTGTGTTGAAGAACTGCAAACCAGAAGTACTCAGTACAGTAGGAGGAAGTGTTCAAAGATGCAGCCTTATTCATAGAGCCACATGGAATCCCCAGCGCAAATTAAAACAATCTGCAAGCTGTTTCTGCTCGTGTCTGCCAACAGCACTGCAACTGAGGCCGATGAAGAGATAACCCAGTGTAGACCTGGAAATGAACCACAAGGAGGACAATTAGTAGAGCACCTAATAACAAAGTTATCACCTTTCTTCCCCTTCACCCTTCTTCAGGGTGTTACATTACAT
The DNA here is from genome assembly GCA_034781795.1 of Crypturellus tataupa. Classification (NCBI taxonomy): domain Eukaryota; kingdom Metazoa; phylum Chordata; class Aves; order Tinamiformes; family Tinamidae; genus Crypturellus; species Crypturellus tataupa. The sequence continues at coordinate 3,383,869 of JAWLRI010000629.1, forward strand.
TGGTGTTTATTTAAACATACCTGTAAAATTAAATATCCACTCACATTTTGCCCAAGTATAAATGAGAGGAAGTTTCAGTTAATAGAAAAATTAGGCCATACATTGCTTGATAAAGCATGAAACAGAAGTCTGTTAACAAACAATCTTCTGTGTCTGCTCTGTATATCTGGCAGATCAGATTAAGCTAAGAGATTACAATAGCACAACCCAAACATGCTCCAGCAACCCCACCTCAGCATATCTATGGACGGCTGTTGCAATACAACGACTGGCTTTTAAACAACACTTGTTTTGAAGGTTGCTTTCTATATGCAACCTCATGCTCATACACAAATCAAGTAATCACAGCTTAAGCAGTCACTGTGCACCAGCTGCATTCATGCAATGCATTCGCCTTAACCTATCGCAAACGCAAGGAAGTAGGACTTCGGCTCAGCTGCTCGTGGTGGGTCACAGGCACAGAAATCAGGGAGCTCAGCGCACACAGCTAAGCTGTGCTACCTCACTTTGCAGAAATGTTGAGTAACAATCTGTTTACTCCTTCCCATCCCTAGAAAGAGCTACATGTTCCCAGGATCTTCTCACATCCAGGGGCCATTGCCAGCTGAGCCGTAGTACAAGGCACTTGCTTTCCTGGGAGACAGTCTCCAGTGAAAGCCATGGCAGCTATGTATCCACCAGACCTCCCAGTTGTTGGGCAAATGACTGCAAATTTGCAGCATTAGGAATCCCAGGTTCCCCGAAGCACCATCTGACAGCTGGGGAATCAGCCACAGACTGCTGGGCACATGAACTTACTCAGCACCTTCCCTTAGAAAGACAATGTAGCAGAACAGCTTCTCTTCTGAAACTTGTCTGATGTGACCTCATGCAACCTCCCTTTCACAACAGTAGATTTAAAAAGAAAAAAAGTCCAGTTCTTCACAATGACCAACCTCCTGTATAACACAGGCCAGAGAGACTTCCCAAAGTTAATGTGCTGGAATGGGAGCAGAGCTTGCAGAAAGGCACCTGAGCTTGGTGTGCAAGTTGTAAGTCACAAGAAGTTCCCCAAAGCCTGTGGTTAGTTGCTCCATTGGCTCATTATTGAGAATTCATTTGACACATTTCAATATTCAGCTACTAGACTGAAAACTTAATTTTATCAAGTTTTATCATCTTGTAGGTGCAGTTGAATTCTCTTCAACTTTTGGAGTTCTACCTCCTTATGTCATCTGAAGCTAAGAGTCAGATTAGACCCCTCCTAAAACCAAATCAAATCACAGAGTCTCTCAGGTGTCAACATTTAGGTGATACTTAGCCAGCTCTTCCCCTGGATTTCTCTTTATAAGAGGGAGTTCTTAAAACCCTTCTGTTGATATTCCACAAAATTAGGGATTTTAATATCCACTTTACCCACCAGCACATCAAAAGTCTGTGATGTAAAGCAGTTTGCTCCACGTGCAAGTCTCATACTTGTGTGTACAGCTGACAAGCAAAAACAGAATTTGGATGTGATCTATAAATGCACTCAGGTGTCATGTCTATTTTTAACAGGTGGTAGAATAATTCAGTAAAATCACATTAATGCAGGAGAGTATCACAATTTAAAATAATAATAGGTACATACAAATTGACATAGCCCTCCTCTCACATTGTGCTGGCCATTTCTCTTTCCTCCTCCTCCTTTCTACTTTTCCCTTCTAGAGGGGACCTGGCATCAAGCTGAGTGTCAAACTGTCAGTTCAGATTTTCAAGCCTTAGGAGATTAATTTCCCTTATGACTCGAGTCATGTCCCTACTAACCTTTTGCAATTGTGTATGTGTTGTTAATCATACACAGCTACACTGAACCTGATTGTTAAAAGGCTGAGTAAATATAACTACACTTTTGTTATCTTGTTTAAAGGTAGAAAGATTAATTTGAATTCTAACTGGAAATACTGATTCAATGAATAAGTCTGAGATGTAGTAGTTTTCAATTACACTAAGAAATTGGTCTTTTGAATTTCCAAATTATGCAAGGCAAGTTCAATTTAATCTATACACAGGGCTATATTTGCCATCTTCATAGTGCTGTATGTCAGTGGGTAAGAGCTAAATGATAGGGTGGAAAAAAATGTAATGCTGGTTGTTGGTGCCCTCCAGGGGCCACACCAAGTACAACTCTTGATCAAAACAATTTTTGAGCATTCAAGCAAATACAATAAATATCACATTATCACCCAGCTTGAAAGTAGCGTGACTACCATTATTCAGGGGCTCTTAGAGGACAAGCTCTCTCAGTCAGCCCTGGGTGCATGATGCTTCATGAAACAGAAGCAGAGGGAGATGTGTATTTACATTTGACTACTTCCATTTTCTCAGCCTGCATTCCTCCAAAAACAAGATTTGTACACAATCACTTTGTGCATCGATCTGTCCTTTTCCATTAACCTAGAAGCCTTAGTCAAATTCTAGTGAACCTGAGGGACACAGAGGCTGCAAAGATACCATGTACTGACAGGATTCATGAAAAGAGGCATCAAGAAGTGAGAGTAACTAAACATGATGCCCCTGCATGCTGCAAGGCTGAACCACTACAGATAGAACCATCGGGAGCAAAAATTCAAGGAAAAAAATCAATTTTGCTATTTCTGGGCATGGACCAAGTTATTATTTACGTTCATTTTTAACCTCAAGCTTTCTCTGGCTTGAGTTTACACACAGGGGGGACAGGACAGAGAATCCCGTCACCTGCAAAAGCTGCAGATTAGCTCCTCTGGGCACAGGCAACACTGATCCCCATTGCCCTTGCCATTCCACACAGCAGCTGCCACAAAAACCAGACTTCAGAGCACGCAAGGGAAGAGCCAGATGGGAATGCCAGGAACAGCCTGCACCAGCCCAGAGCACAAACCACATATCCCCATACACGAGATGACTCCAGGAGAGCTCTAAGTCTGATCCAGGAATTTTCTGGAATTAGCAGGACACTCTTGGTTCGGCTGCCTCCTGCCACATACAATCACTGTTCCTGCAGGACTGTGCGAGGCAGAAGTGCTTTATAGAGCAACAATTACATTAGTACCTATGCTAAGCTATGAACAGTCTCAGTGCACAGATGGGCTTTTGACTAGAACTGCTGAAGAACTGAGTTACCTTCTCCCTCCTCTTCCTCTGTGCTAACCTCTTGCAATGTCAAGAATTGAGTCTTTAAAGAGAAGAATCCAAAAAAAAAATCTTTGACATAATTAATAACAGATAATTATGTCTAGTGTTCTTGCTTCTGACAATTACAAGTGGAAATTGAGTCTGGGGAGCTGCAGCACATCATCTTTATGCAATTACAATTTATGATGAACTATGGAGCTCCAGCAGCATTCCCTGAGCTAAAGAACAATGATTATAAATGGAAGACCTGTAGCAGCAGTGACATAACGTCAATTCCCTGTATTTAACATGCCCACAAGCTAGAATGTACACTCCTGATTTGCAGCTATACTTGACCACATAGCCCATGGATGACAAATTACTTCAGAAATGAGACTGGCAGGTAATTAGCAGCACATGCTTTCTTTCGTTACTTTGTTTTGTTCTCCTTAAATCATTTCTCATCCATGCTTTTTCCTCATTGTTGTCAAGACTTATTTGTAAGTACCTTCAAATTTGATGAGCAGTTTTTGCTTCTAGCAACAGTGTTTTTGCAGCCTGACAGTCCTGGGGTTCAGGCAATTGCTCACTGTCAAGTTTTTAAGCTATCAAAAATCTGAATATATAGACTGACCAAGAAGCCCTTAGCAAAGGTAGAGTCCTGTCTACCTCTGACATTCTGCAAAAGTTGAGCCTCATACTGAGAGGGCACTAGCCTAACACACACACAAGGACGCAAAAGCAGCTGAATTTTACCTTGTGGCCCACAGACACCTCTTCTCTGTGAGGGCAGCAGAAATCCATACTCCTACAAGCCTGCTCAGCTGGAGCATTTTCACTTACACCTGATCAAGTCTGTTCTTCCAGACTTCCATGTTAATCTCTATTAGGTTTTATGCTTTTCACCTGCTAGAAGTGTGAAAGTCGACTGAGCAGATATATTTTGATCACCTGCAAATGAGCCTCAGAAGCAGTTCAGCAGTTTTGCAGGTGCTGGAAGCTTTGCAGAGTAATGCCACTCTCAGCAGGACCTGCAGGTGGCATGGTTTTCTTGCACATCTCCTTTCTAAGCAAGGTTAACCATATTCCAATGTCCAAAACAGCTTTTTACATGGAAAAACTTTCAAAAAATAAAGTACCAATTTATGATTGACTTTGTTCAAAACCATCAGTTTACAATTCCTTTATTTCCACAGATTGTTTGATTAGACTTAGGAAATAAGTTAAACGAGACTGACAGTAAAATGTACACATCACTCCAAGCTCAGCTCTGCAGACAGCTCAGAAAAAGCAGGACTTTTACATGCCAATTAAAAAAATAGTCAAAATCATTAAATAATGAGGCTTTGCTCATCCTCAGAATTAGATTCAGCTGCTATTTCTGCTAAAAGACTATTTTCCTGCAAAGTTCTTCATTCAGTTTACCATCAAACCAAACGCTGGGTTTTTGAGCAGCTATCATGTAGACCCTCTCTTGATGCCTCCTGCTCTGTCCTTTCCCATCTGGAAGAAATTGAAAGTGAGTATTTCAGATGCTTAGATTTCATATGTTCAGCTTGAAACACCTTTTAAGAAAAGTATCCACCTTCCAGAAATCAGAAACTTTAGCAGCTTTCCTCAGGCACTAATCACTTTGGAAAAATCTAGTCTGATACAAAGTGATGTATGAAATATTAGACACTGTCCTAGCAGTATTAAGAACTCCTTCAGGCTAAGCCTTCAAATTTGTGTTTAACTTAATACACATTCCTAGGTGCTTTGCTAGAGCCAGGCCTGCCACAGTCAACTAACTACCTTGCATGAAATACTAGAAATCTCACAGAGGACTAAAAGAAAAGTCAAGAAACAAACTAGGAAGCGTTTTACCAGCCATCAGGATGCAGGCAACAGGTGATGTGTGGTTACATCAGGTCTAGCATAGAGGACCATAGCAGAGACAGGTGAGCTCTCCCCACAGCCAGGACATTGACCCAGCAGCATGCCAGGCTCCTCAGCCTTTACAGCAGCCCTTTCCCCAGCCTTACAGGGGCTATCACATGTAGAAGCTTACAGTCTTTACATTGCAGCTACCAGGACACTGATTCCAGTAGGAAAATATGTGCCAATACATTTACACTCCGTTTAACTGCCAAGTTGTTTCAAAAAGGGAAAGAACATTTGAGGCCTAACCACTAAAATTAATGGCTTCGTAGCAAGCCTGTGATACCCTGGCCACAGAACTGAGTGATTCATAGCATGTGACACCATTGCAGTAATTATAACTGCTTTTGAAAATGAAACTGCAGCTAATCAGGGTGGTCCTGTTTCCCTTAAATACATTAAAAAGTCATTACTTTAAGAAATGCTGTGTTGATGTAAGGAGTTCTTCAAGGGACAGCATTAGGCAATGTTGACAGGCTCTCAGGACGCTGGTACTCCATCCTTACAGGCATTTCCTGAACAGCCCGATTCCTTCGCACAGCAGCTAGGAACAGTAAGATTCCCAAGTCCATGTACAAAGGTTCTTGCTGCTGTCACTGGCAGAGTCCCACTTAGCTTGCAAGGGAAATCAGACAACTCGCATGTACAAGTAGTAGCACATTTTCTCCTCTGGGTCTAAATTTAAAGTAGACTACATATTTTAGAGGTACTAATTTAAATGAGATATTTCAGTGTAGCATGGAGTTGCTCAAGAGTTTTCATCCTCAAGCTTCTAGCTTCATTAATCAACTCAGCCTTGCCAAAGTATATTACAGGAAGACGTCTGTAGCCTCTGTGGTTATGGCATAATGATACCTCGAAGACGAATATTTACAAGCCTGTCTCCTCCTTAAACAAGGAGGGAAGAAACCGAAATCCCAGGCAGTTGCACAATGCTGCAATTAACTCCTTCAGTACCATGAGGATACTTGCACTAAAAAGAAAGCAAAGCAAGAGAACACCAACAGAAAAACTGGGAAAAGTGCAAGGAAAGAAACCAACAGACCCTCTAGAGCATATGTTTCTACTCGGAGCAGACTGGAGGACTGTTGCTCTGTTCAGAGCAGAGCATCCATGCACTATGGCAACCCGTAAATGCAAGCTATATATCAGAAGAATGCTCCCAAACTCGACATTCTGGAGGACCCCTGACACCCACATTCATTTGCCCACACTCAGTACATACCCACTCATCTCAGATGCCATCAGTACCCAACTTGGCCTGCTGCAAGCCTTGCGTAGCCCTCCTGCGTTTGCTCACACCAGGGATCCAGCACGCTTGAGCCCTCTATTCATCCTGATGACCTGTCCTACCGTTAGGCTGAAAATAGGTCCGACTGTACGCAGAGCGCAGCTAATGTACCACTTCAGTTTGAAAAGGTTTCTTGGTAGCTTGTTTCCTTCTTGTTTACTGTCAGCTACAAGATACTGCACAGCAGAATATTTTACCTTACGTAACACCTTTTATTTCTACTACAGCACCAGCAGGATCTCAAATCCATACTGAATCTTTAGGGACAAAACAGCTTGTGTGTTATGGTACACAAAAACCACCACTAAATGTGGCCAAATGCCTCTTCAGATTTGCATGGCAACATCTTTCCTCTTTCAATACTTGCATGCTCCTGTTTTTGCATGCCACAGCTGTAGCTTCTTTGCTAAGATTAGAGAAGCTGAAGCAATTTTTGCACCTCTTTTTACTCAATATTCATCCAATTTGATCATCACAAGGACTAAGATTTCATCCACTGACGGATACACCCTCTGTGGATTTTCAAAAGCAGCCCTTCAAATTTCTCCTAAATAAGGTATGCAGAGTGTTACAGAAATATCAGCAAGTCATTCCAAGAAGCCATTTGAATGTTTGTTGGATAAGGAGCTTTCATCAGCCTAATAATATTTTCACCAAGCTTAATCAGCTGTAGATTGACAGAGGGTAATAACACCTATATTCTGTTAAGCTTTATAAAAACCCAAGGCAGTGGGCCACACTCCTATCATTCTCCCACACTCTTCTATAGAACCGTTCAAGTTAAATATTTATGCTTACATTACACTTTTGGGCCTAAACCCAAGTACGTCTTTAAGACACTCACTTTTTTTTTTTTTTTTTTTTTTTTTTTTTTATTATTATTGCTCACTCCTGGCAAATTCTGAAGCCTCCCAGCACTCCACACTCTAAGCCCACATGCAAATTAATCTTAGCAAGTGATACCAGTTATTGCAAAAGACCCTCAAATATTGTTCACTGCAAGCAGAATTTGAGATGTGCGAACCAAGACCTGACCTGAAAGGCTTTTCCCTTAGGTATGAACAACTGCAATGACATATACCCCAAAACTTACCAGAGAGAGCAAGAATATTTGGGCTTATCAGCTCCAGACATACTGCCCAGAAGGACTAGAGTTGTGGGTCACAGGCAGGCGTGTATGAAAGCACATGGAAAAGTGCATGATCTTCAGCTATACAAGCTAGCTTGCCAGAAAATAGAAGCAAGTTACAGTTCCTCGTGTTATCGTAGGTCCAAGTCACAGCAGGAGAGCCTCAAGTAGTGACTGCTTTAGCTGAACGCAGCAAAAGGCCTGGAAGTAGTGGAGTTTCCTCCCTGCCCCTTTATCACACTCAGGGCCATGCATCTTTCTCAGTTTCTGTACTAAGTCACCTGCTTATTTCTATCCATTTTGCCCTCCTTCTCTCAAGGGACATCTCATAGTAACTGTAAGTTGCATAGCAGAAACAGAGCCTCTCCAGTTTCTGGGTGTTTTCAGCAAACGTCAGTGCAGTGATGGCACCTGCCATCTGTTATGACATTCACTACTGCCCAGCCCTTAGCATATCCAAGGTTAGTTTTTTTTTTTTTAATTTTTTTTCTTCTCCTTGAATACAAATTTAACCTTTCAAGAGCAAGTACATAATGCTCCTGCCCTCACTGTTCATGTCCCCCAAGTGCTGCAGAGACCCTCAGGGGCAAGGAGAGGCCACAGACACTTATCAACCCTAAGTCTAAGCCTTCCTTAACTAAATCTCCTCCTTCTGGAGCAGCCCTTTCCATTTACATCATCACCCACCTGGGAATGAAGCACTAATACAAAGCTGATAATAATGTTTTTATAGAGATTAGATGTTAAAAGTTTTCTAATGACAGTGCCCAGATTTAAGCATTCCAGTACAGCTCAGCAGAAAAAGAAGATTGTTCCCATTTTCCCTAGAGAGAAATATTAGTTTCCAAAGAATTTTAAGAAGTACTTCACCCCCAATATTGTATTGGCTTGAGACCAAGAAGAACCATATTTCCAGCCTTTACCAATCACAGATTCTCAACTCTAAACTCAGAAATCGCCACTTTGAATACTGCTGGAAGAAAGGAAAAAGTTCCTATTAGAATCACTTCTGAGGCCAAAAGACCTTCAGCTACAGTTTTCAAGCCTTTACCCCACCAGTCTCTGCTAAAAGAGCTATTTTTGGATTTTTTTTTAACCTCAATTATCAATTTTTTCTCTTACTCCTAGGTCTGTAAGGACACCTTTTACACAACCAGAATCAAAGCTTAGCTAGCAGGATAGAGCCCCGAGGTCTTGTAGATGCTCCTAGCTTTCATTCTCAAGTCTATCTCTCATCACCAGCAACCCACAGCCCCCCAAACCTTCTACTCACCCATCCCAGAGCACAACTTGCAGACAGTCCCTCAACAGCCTTTCAGACCAAGAGACTGCAGCAGAGGGCCCCAAGGAAATGAGTCTTCAGTGGAGAAGGCAGGAGTCAGCAGGGCCCTGCCTTCAGCCGTAGCCAGGCTCCCAGGAGGACATCTCATGGCAATTCCTGCCTGCAGCCCCTTTCCCCTCTAAACAGTGAGCAGGGCCAGCTCTCTTCCTTTCTCTGTCAGGAATGGGAGGCCCAGGTGCCTCAAGCTGCCTCAGCATCCAGAAGGTTCCACCACCCCAAGGAGCACACGGCCTGCCCTGCCCTGCCCCTATCGGCTGCTGCCTAATCATGACCTGCAGCTGCACATGCCCCACACCTGCGCCCGGGGGGCCGCCCAGCCCTCGGGGAGCCCCGCCGCGTTTCTCTACGCTCCGCCAGGAAAGGCAACGCACAAGAGTTGGTTTCCAACACAGTATCCTCTGGGAGATTCTGGTTTGCTGGGATAACCGGCAGAGCTGTATTTGCTGTGGTTCCCCTTGAGCCAGCACCTAGTCCAGCTCCCTCCAGGACTCCAGCTTCCCTCGAGAAGAACAAGCCGGTCATTTAGAGCAGTGAACACACTGAAATCTGCTCAATACCAGCGTGTAATTGAAATGGTGCAACAAAATTCACTCTACCCAGCGGTAAGTGAAGTCCAGCAGCAAAGCTCAGCGCAGCCACTGCTGCCAAAGCCGGAACTCCAGGCATGCGGCTGGTCGCAGGGCACGGCAGTTTCCCATTCTTTTTGCTCCCACCCATTATTCCCATTTTACCTCAGGAGAAATCATCCAAAAAACAGATTCTGAGGCCGCCCAGTTATTTCAAAAAATTATCCCAGAATCTTGGCAGGCTCTGGCTGCCCTACAGGACAGAAGGCAACTTATGAAATGTGTATGTTCTTTCTCTTAAACAACTTTCTTTAAAACTTTCCAGATTTCTTCAACTAAATTAGAGGCTAAAATGCATGTGGAAAAAATAAGATAAGAATCTGCTGGACTCAAACATTTTTTTCAGTGCTGCTGGTTTAGAACAAAAATGTATAAAGTGAACAAAGTAACTTACATCAGCTGGAAGTTAGAGCAGCTTCTTAAAATAAAGTTGCACTGACTCCTTCCCTTACTGTTACATTTCCTGACTCACTTTTCAGACACCTATAGAAAATAGCTCATTTGTGAGATAAACTGAAATATAAAATATTAATTACTAATACTATTTTAATTATCAGGTTTCCTATATCAGCATGAACTGGATTAGTGCTACTTTGAAAACTGATACTGCATGAAGTTCTTCAGGAAGACACTTTTTTTTTCAAGAGGAAAAGCATTAAGCAGTGGGAGTCTGTTTCTATTTGTCTAGAAATCTTCTCTGAAATCCTGTGATCATCCAATGACCATTTCTTGACCCAAGTCTTCTGGATGGCACCTGAACTTATCTTACTCTGTCTTCCTCTCCTTGAGTTATAAAAACTACAAAAGTGGCGACTTTAAAGCAGCTTAGTGAAACAACCCAACCACATTTGCTAATGGGCCACTTCATAGCTTTCAGCAAGGGCATGTTATTACACTCCTTAATCCGCCTGCAAATCGATGATGATTTTAGCTTGCTTTCAGCAACAAGATATCTGTGCACAAACTGCATTATCCGACAAGCCAGCCACTCGCACACGATGGATCGGCATCCTACCTTGGGTACGTCACAGTCACAATAATATGACAAACTCTCCTGGTCATGCTTCAGCTTCTGCTGGCTGTTAACACAAAACAGGTGTAAAGGAAAGGAATAAAAAATTGCAGCCATAGTATGGACATGGGAGAAGATGCCGGTGAACAAAGGGCTAAGGAAAAGGGTCCCTAGAGACCTGTGTGCAGCAGCTCGGGCTGCCTGCAGCACCCTGCGCCGCCTCCAGCACAGCCTCTCCTGGGGCAATTCCCTCCGCTTGTTCACGTTAAATTGTTAGCTGGGTTACACTAGAGCTGTGTTGGGTTATTGTTTAGCGGGTTAAAAGAAAACGGCACAGGATAAACTTTTCCCCTTCCCCATCTCTACAAAGCCTATGGACAAGAGGTCAGCTCATTTACTGGTCTCCGAGCAAGATTATTTGTATTAATATAGCAGCTACAACCAGATTCACAAAGATCTTCAGGTCCTTAAAATTGTACTTTTTTTTTTAATTAAGTCCCACGTGGTACCGAAATGGGATCTGTCCTTTTGAAAAGTATCTGCCTTCACTTCTGGACTCCTTTGAAAATTTGACCCACAGAGATACCAATCAAAATGAGAGAATTGTTTTTTTCTCAAAATCTAGAAAATCAGGAACATCAGGATTTTTAAGCAACTTGCAAAATGTCAGAGAAATGAAATCCCCAGTCATCTGATTTCCAGTCAGGTGTAGCAAGAATAGAATTGTATCCTTATTTTTAACACTGAGCATTCACGTTTTCTTAGCAAGAGATATTATGTATTATATATTTTTTTAATTTTGCCTAACAGAATTACTATACTATGTGTTTGATTGCTCATCTTTGGTACTTTTTACAAAGAATTCATCTCCTTTTCCAGATGCCTACTACATAATAGGATGTAGGCCATAACTACAGAAAAATAAGAACCTAATTTTAAAATTATTAACATCCCCTAATTGCTACCTCCTGGCCTATGCACAAAGCTTAGTGTTACTAAGTGTCAAGATCAAGTCGGATACATTAAAGTATTACAGTTTTGTCCTCAAAGATTTGCTGCAAGCTACCTCAGCCAGCGCGGTAGAATTGCCCTTCTTTGCAGCCAAGGGCTTCAATGCGCCTTCACCTGAGCCCATGTCGGGCAGTCAGAGCCACAGGCCTCACGCTCCTCGGTCCGAGTGCAGCTTTCCCTCCTTAAATCTGCTCTCCTGCAGAAATCACCCACTGACAGC
>JAWLRI010000629.1:3396993-3449513 GCA_034781795.1 Crypturellus tataupa
CCGTTTGCAGGGGTTATGGCATGATACTGGACATCAGAAACTGAGATCTGTGCTGCAAGGTTGTGTTTTAACTTCACAGCCAAAGGAAAGTAGGGTTATTTCAGGTAACTCCTGACCCCGAGCTGCTCCACACCTCCCACTGGGCCCACCCAAGGCCACCTCTGCTCTTGTCTTCCTATCTTGGTACTCCTCGAGTCATTCCCGCTCCATGTGCCTCTCCTAAGCAGAATGTTAATGCTGTCAGTAGGGTATTTCTCCATCTTCTTAGGAATACAGGAATAAAAGGGAAGCCCTTTTACATCCAGTGTCTTAAGAGTCAAAGTTTCCAACAGCAGAATGGATCTGTGGGGCTGCATCGGATACAACTACAGTAGCGTAGAGGTAAAAACTGGGTTTATACCTACATCCCCAGAGAGATGCTTAAACATCTACTACATTAACCTGGAAGAATTGCTGCATTTTGTAGAAGGGGATATATATGGACAAAGAATTTGGACTACAAATATAGAGGAAAAACCTACTTGAGTACAGAAAAACATCCCAAAACTTCCACAGAGAAAAAGAGATGTTATGAAGCCTGGATTATTTATCTCATAATATTACTAGACTTCACAAGCACTGTCTCTGGGATAATATGTAATTACTTGGTCTCCCTTAGATCAACATAAAACTGTCAAATTATCAGTAAAAGTGAAACAATACAATTTAGCTGCTTTTGCTTCTGAAGTAAACATTTCCAGAGAACGACACTTTTCTTGAAAATTTGGTAAGTTAATAGACCATTTAATACTAAATATTACTGAACAGGGAAATGAATCTTTCCCATATAGATAGATACAGGACCCAAGAAGAAAGATTGTCTCTGCATAGAGGATTGCAAGGTGAACATATAGAACAAGCCAGCACCCTAAAAATAATTAGTACTGGCAAATGACTATTGTGACCCCATTTGTCTCCTAACACATACAGGAGCTTAAAATTTTGCCTCAATTCAAAGTTGTTTGAGTCATATGAAGGTTCTCGGTTAAACCAGAGTGAATGACTGCAATAACAGGGCCATTATCAAACAGATGGGTCAGACTTGCTCTCTAAGGACCCAGCACTCAGTACCTTTATCATTAAAGGCTTCTGCCTGAGTTTAAGGATTCATGTAACTGGAGTCTGACTCTTAAATTCAGCAAATACTGTTTCTTTATCTCTGTTCATTTTCTCGCATTTTGAGAATGTTGTATCTGTTTTGGATAAACCCAAGTATTCATGACTCAATTGCAGATTTTCATATAAAAGCTAAAGCAGCTCAGATTTCCAGGAACCAGGGCACCAGTGAAATCCTGCCCCTGACACGGCTCCTTATATATCTCATGTCAGGGGATGACCAGCAGGGAACTGCAGTTTTCGGTGCCAACATTGTGTCACCCAGGGATAGAGGAGCTTTCAGCACGCCTGTTTTCCAGATGCTCTGCTCTATCAGCCAGCAGCAGGAACGATGCCCAGGCCAACCGTGTAACACGGCAATGTAAACTGTGCCGGCAGGACGAGGCCGCGTGAGCCAGTGAGCTCCCCCCTTTAACAATGACACAAGGCAAGGGCAATTCCATAAAAATTACAGAACTCATCAAAACTCAGCTCTCCTCTACAAATGCACATATATGGTAACTAACTACCATCCAAAATTCCCAGGCCTGCTATGGATAGTGCCCACAAGGTTGCAGCAAGGTTCTTGTGTCAGCATGGCCCAGAAAGATCCCTATGAGAGGGCGCACAATACAGAGCGCGGCCAGTTTAACTTTGTGTCTTTAGAAAAGCTGCAAGCTAGGCAACAGATGAAGCTTGGATTCCAGCACTGTAGTATAATCCCCCAAGTGAATATGAGAATGCAGACATGTATGGTTTTCAAGCTGTTATAATGTGTAAGGGGGACCTCAGCTCTCACTGAAGCCAAGCAGAATTATCTTCATAATAATTCGCAGGATGCATGGACAGGACCTCCATGTGTCCACAGCAGAGCTTCCCCGGAGCATGGCACAGACGTCAAAGTTCTGCTAGAGAAACCTACGATACACTTTATATGAAAGAACATGTTATACTGGCTCTGCCTAGTTAGCAGGGAAGAGCTATATTAAAAGCAAAGATCCAGAATAAATGTAGAACAAATACTTGTGATTAGAAATTCACTATGCAACTCCCAAGATTTGATACACTATTCTCACCATCTGACTATTCAAACTATTCCAGCATCACTGCATATAACTGATGTAACCAGTAAAGAACTACAGATTGCAATGCACAAAATAAATGCTGTCTGCATTCAAGGAGAAGAGCTTTAAAGCACCAATTTCAAGTAGGTGTAATACATGAATTGCAAGCCATAAGCACGTCTTTTATCCATAATACCACTCAAGTGGTTTCCTTCATGTACTTAATGTTGTTATATACAGTCAGCAGCTGCCTGATAGTGAAATGTTTCTGTTTATTTTACAAATCTCGATTTTTATGCTTCTACAATATGCCTCAGAAAACTGAATTACCTCCAAATTGTCACAGTAAAGGAAATGGCCCTAAAAACATAAAAAGAAAAACAAAGAGAGAAAAAGAAACAAACATAGTTGGCTTTGAGTTCGGAAAATTAAAACAAAATTGCTAACTTGAAGCACTGTTCCTACTCACCCCAAAATACTTTTTTACTGACTATTCACACTGCCCATAAAATAATATCTCCTGAAATTCATACACTGCTTGTAATAAAAACCTCCATAGGTTATAACTATGCTATTATATAGCATTTGCTGTGGATCACTAACGTGCACAGAATTTTTTGTTCAGTTGACTTTAGGATGAGATGACAGGATGCTTGACCCATTCACCTGTTGAATATAGTGACCTTTTACAGTATATGCTCGTTTCATACAAGTATGTGACAGCAGCTTTAAAAAAGCTCTTGAGTTTCAGGAGTTGGTCAAAATTCAGATGCCACCTTTTTTGGGGGCTTCGCTTTTTAGGGGGAGTAAAGATTTAGGAGAAATTCTGAAAGATTCTGGGTTGATTTCAGAACAACACACCAATGCTGTTTGCTCAAGCCAGATATGCACTTTGCATATTCTTACACATATCCACAGCAACAGTGTTAGATCTGGATGTACTTTGACTACATCAGTTATTTGCTAACATGAACAACACAAATTATATATGATCACCTAGTTAATTACCACTCAACTCTTCTTTACTCTGCATATGTAAATTATTAACTGGTTGCAGGTTTACACGGTCATTTATGGATAAATGATGCTCTTGCTGTTCACCATTGCTCCTCTTCCACGTGCCCATCAGTCATCTCTTCCTGGTGATACCCGAACTGCAGTTCACTCTAGTGCTGTCTGTAGAAATTGGGAGCTCTAATGGAGGAACTAATGGAAGTGCAGTTTTGGAACTGTGTGCAAGCACACACGGTGTGGAAAGTGCATTTTTTGGCAGTTTTGGAAGACCTTACGAAAAGCGCCCAATGCAAAACATTGCTCCTGTGCAGAATGAGTAATGACTGTAAATAAGGAGTCAGGAATCGAAATAAATCTCAGGTGTTTTGCACATTTGCTCTCATATTTGCAGGTACATATATAAGGATGGCTGGATCTGTGGAGATACGGGATTAGTAAGCATGATGCTTTTCTTGTGCACTAGGCACAGAGTGACACGTCCTTCCTTTTCGAGACCTCACACTTGCTAACGCTCCGGTACTCTGGCCCCTGACATGTGCAACACAGGGCCATGCTTTATAAGCACAGCTATATCACCTTGTTACATAAATCTGGAGGGCCTTATTCCCAAGATCCCAGGTATCCACCAAGCACCTCCATGTCTTCGCACAGAAGGCAATGGATGCCATCCGGCTGCTTAGTCCGGCTGCTCCGTAAAACAAATCCTTTTTCCTGTATCTCTACCCTATCTAGAGAGTACAGCAAAGATCTTTACAGTAAAGGACCATGGAAATAGCTTCCTTTTAAAAAGTTCCTTAAAAAAAGTCTGGTTGTATAGTGAAACTCTTGTTGTTGACAGTGGGGGAAATGAGAAGAAAAAAGAAAAAAAAAGTGTCACCCTAAAGATTTGGAAGAAAATAGAGCAGTAGCGGCTGACTCTGGCAAGATATATAAAAACATATGAATGAGCTTCACAAACTAGGTCTACAGCAACTTTACTCATTTTTCCATCAGGCACTGAGATGGGTTTCTAATAGCTTCGTGCTCTTTGCTAAACCTACAACAGCTTAAATCATGGTTAAAATTAAAAAAAAAAAGGAAAAACAAAACAACCCGCTTTGTGGGCTCCCCCTCCACGATCATGTGGCTGCTTTATCTATAGCTTTAAAAAGACCTAGCTGCTACGTGCCCGTGTTTGGAGCAGCTACGTGAGGAGAGACGAAGCAGGAAAGGAAAAGCCTGGCTAGTCTCAGCGCTGGCGACGCGCCTGAGAGCACCAACACATTCCAGCTACGGGGAGGCCCAGAGCTCCCACTGCCGCCGCAGGAAAGATCACTTATAGGAATACATACTGGAGACATGGGAAACACGCAGTTTTTTCAGCTCTGTGTGTTCTAAAATTGCAAATGAATGAAGCAGGAAGAATTGCCAGAAATCAGAAATATGCTCTATCTTTTGTTTTTTAATAGAATTCATTTGGTTTCTCCTTTGCTTTCCATCAATCATTTGCAATGCATTTTCAAGACTTCTCCAGCCACTCTGCAGATTAGAAATGTTTCCCTTGCTAAACCTCCTCGAGTATCTTCATCCCAGCAAGTGAGACTTTAAGAAAATACAGTCTCAAATACTCAAAAGGTATTTGAATGACTTATCCCCCTTGGCTTCTATGTGTGCAAAAGGTTTAAAGAAGTTTGAGATCTGGAGCCAAACATGAAACTCACTAAAACTATGTACGTGTGGATGCAAACGCCTTGAGTTACTCTTCTGCCCAGCTACTCCGAGCTCAGACCAAGTTACTCCTTATCTCCATGTTCCTTCTGAGTGCCCTTCACTTCTGCCAGGCCGAAGAGAGGCGGTTCTTTATGCTGGCTGCCTCCTCATCTTTTCCTCATGCCACTTTGAAGCTTTTGCAACCCACCTCCCTCTTTGCAGTGAGGAGACTGGAAAAAAGAGATGCTCATGCCTGTGTGGAGCCACATGTGCAGCCAGCCCTCCGGTATTCAACCTTCTGATTCGGCTGTAGGGAAGAAGCAGGCCTTGATTGCAGAGAACTTTGAAGTTTAATGGTGATTTGAACATGTGCTGAAAGACAGTGTCACTACCACATTTGTATCAAAAGTGAAGATGATTATCTATTGAAAGGAAGTCTGCTTATATGTTTACTCTACTGCTGTAAATACATGGGGAAAGGAGAGGGAAATTAACATATGAAAATGCCAGATGTGACTAATAGCTATGAGCTGTAAGGCAGGGTTGGGCTCAGATCAAATGCTTCTGTTAATCTGGAATAAGTCTGATGTTGTATTTTTTGTCTTAGAGTTACTTAGGCTCTAATAGTAAAACGGTTTACTGAGAATCAGTTAAAAAAGCACATCTGAGTTTCTCATTATTGGGCCTTTATGTTAATATGACCGTATTGTTTCTTCTCCACAGTGGCAACATAGCACCAAAAGAACAACATAAATTCTCTCTGGTATCTCTCAGTCCATGTTCAAAGATAAGAAGTATTTGGCATACAAGATTTATGCACCAAGGTGACACTCTAACAAATTATGTCAAGACATCTGAAAGTCATCATTTCTGTGCACATGCATGCATTTTAAAAGCAAATCTACAAGAGGATCAAAAACAAGATTAAACCACATCTGTTTGGGTTTAAGCTACATTGTCTGCAGAGTTCAAAGTTGTTTCCTTTCGTCTAAAAAAAAACCTACCCAGCTGTTTTTTATCTTAAATTCCTACCACTATCAAAGAAGTGTTTTCACTGGCCAACCAATGTTATTTCTAGAAGCTGAGCTAGTTAGGAATAGAGCTAACTAAGAAAATATGCTTTCTTCATCAAAGCTCTACCCTCTACGACTTGATTTGGCACACTGAAAAAACTAATGGAGAGGTTTCATCAGGTTCTAATGGGAGCAGTGTATCTACTGTATGTCATCATGCCATAAATTAGCTCCTCAGTCTTTTTGCACGAGTAATTGACTGCAATTGACACTGATAAGGAAAACAAGAAACACAGTGAATTGAAAGCACAAATTATAAATTAAATACATAAGAATGGCATAAATTCATTGTTTTTAAAACTGTCATCAATCAGGAAACATTCTTTTGTATAAGCACAGGTGTTGTGCAGTAGTGTTGTAACAGTACGACAGCCACTGCTGACAAATGTACACACATATGTGTGCATATACATACACTCACACACACATAAAACACAAACAGATCATGAATTCCTAATGTTTTACATTAAACAAAGACAATAACACATCCCCTCCAGGATAATGTCAAAGTTTTGTGCTAAAATAAGGAAGAAATACCAATTTACACTAAAGGCCTATGACGTGGGAGCTGCACACCAAGCCATGAATGTCCATTTTCCACAAGCCCCTGCCTTTTACTGCCTCCAAGGAGCAAGCAAAGGTTTCAAACCCTCTCACTACACTTGGAGCTGGCTGGAGCCTCTCATGACCCGGCTAGAGCCTAACTTCCAGAGGCAAAGGTTCCTAGCCATGGAGGCGGTTGGGATTCACACACTTAGCAGTAAAATGCACTTCCTGGCCAAGCTGCTGGCAGAGCTCCGCGCTCTCCCTTTCCTGATACTTCCGTGGGAGCAGGAGGTGCTGAGACACCCTTCCAGCCTGGAGCCAGAGCCAGGAGAAGGGGCACCAACCTGCACAGCTGGAGCGGGCAGGAGGATGGGCAGGAGGAGACATGAGGGTCCCACTCCTGGACCATGGATTTTCTATACTTTGCTAATCTGGTCCTATTTTTTTCAGGAGTCAGGAATGTTGCTTGCTTTTTTAAGAGCAAAAAAGAAAAACTGAAGACCTAGGCACCCTGGCAAACAGCTGGTTTGCTAAGGTCATAAACTTTTCAGTGTGCTCATTATTCAGCTGTCACAGATTCATCCATCTGATAGCTCTCAATCTGCATATTGTTCACATCATGGCCTAACAGCTGGCATTTCATGCCATGGCACTGTAACTATATAACTGTAATGTACAGAACACATGGAGCTAACTTTGCTTACCAGCTGAGTACATATTGTGCGCTCTGCAGTCCAATATAATTTTATACATTTCCAATTTGCATTTCGCATTGTGTGGGATAATCCAATAAATCACTTGGCCTGGAAATAGGAACAATAGCAGCTAATTTACGTAACTAATCATTTTTGTTATTGTGTTTGTTTTTCATTGAAACTTTAAACCTGAAAGTATTTTGGACAGCCTTAACGTTGTTGCCCTCTTCTTTCCAAAGTCTAGCAATTCAGAGTAACCTCTGTTTGGTTTAACTGTTCCTCACAAATAGAATAAAACAGTTACTCGATCTGCTCACATGTTTAGAGAGCACTTAGATGAGGTTGGCTATGTACACAGCTCTGGAGGAAAAACTATAACTGGGTTATCTGAAGACGGAAAACTCAAGAATGGAAATAAATCAAAATGAAAAACAGTAAGAAAATAGGCTGTCAATTTATTCAAACACATTCTGGCTCATAGTGAGAAATACAGCCCTGGTGTCGCCATCACTACCTAATGCAATTCTCTTTTTTCAAGTTACAGTAATATATGTTCCAACTGCCTTCTGAAAATGAAATACAAAACTGACCAGAAACAGAATTCACACAGCTCCAAGGGAATGTGTTCAGTAATGCCCAAATGACTTAGAAATTTAAGTCAGATTTTCAAATACCCAGAGCAGCATTTAGTCCCAATTTCAGTACTTACCTCACCTGCCTTGAAATATCTTTTTCAGTCTGGCTTAGGTCAGCAAATGCATTGAGATGTAGTTACCCAAGCTTTTAAACCCTTTTTTTACAGCAAAGCTGATTTTAGAAGCTTCCCCCTTGCTGGCATCTTCCTCACCTCCCCTGTGCAGCTGCCTCCTGCCCCTTCGCTGCGCAGGACGTGGCGCGTGGCCCCACGGATACCTGCATGCCCAGCGGGCCGCGGCTCGGCACACTGGTGCAAGCAGCTGCCCCGGCTGCGGGGAGCAGAACTTCTCACACCACCTTTGGCCACCACAGAGAAATGCTTGTGTCACCTGCAGGTCACTTTTGAAAGGAAACTTTGGTTAATATGTGGACCCAGGTCCCTGCGACAACACTTGAATTCCAGGTTTTCACTGAAATGGAGTTATTCTTCTGAAATGCTCTTTTTTTTTGTCTAATTCTATCACATTAAATCAGGCTCTGCCAAACGTAGAAGCAAGTGCATGTAGAGCTCTCCGAAACATTTCCTCCTGCATATTCTGTAGGTACATGTAACTCAGATCTACAAGATGAGAATTATCTCAACTTTAAAATCAGGGAGTAATTGATGGTGTAAAATGAGTTAGACGAGCCACAAGGTAGAGCTTAAAATAAAGAACTTGTGTTTGTCAAAGCTACCAGAACACATCCAACCTTGTTCCCTTTGAGCATCTTTTAAACATGTTTTTAAACCTGTTTAAAAGGAATCCAACAGAAAACAAGCTCTGGCCACTCTTAAGAGCTACATTATGAATATTATTGCAAAAATCAGAGCATTTTACAGAGGTAGCCTCAAATGCCCTGGATTGAAATGTCATTTAATAACAAACCCCATCCCCAGCTCACTCTGCCACCACCGCCTGGAGTGCTCCTGCAGTGCAACCAATTCACACGGCTCAGGGACATGGGGAGAAGGGGATGAGAAGGGAGCTACGCTCAGGCCTCAGCACCGTTGGATGAGGGGCTGTAACTTGCGCTTGGAGCTAAAACCAGGCAGCTCAGAAACACCCTGCCCAGGGCTGCCACAATGCGCAGAGCCCTCCCCGGGAGGGGAGCTGAGGACACAGCTCCCAGCAAACATCCTGGCTCTACCCACGGCATGTAACGACTCCCTGCAACGCTATTTCTGGGGTTTTCTTTCCCCTCTCTACACCAATACACCCTTCATCATTTCAAAGATGGGTAGAAGCAGATTGGGGGTTTTGAGGTTTTTGTATGAATAGCAGCAGTAAGGGCCATCCAAATGATTTGAATTTCAAATGTGTGGAGGAGTTGGAGGGCAGCCCTTGGTGGATGGGTAGTTATAAATGCCTGAGCAGCAAATATTATCATGTATTCGCTTTTTAACTGCATTTTGCTCACCAGTAGGCAAATCTTATTTAGCAAAACAGTTTACACTAAAATCTCTTTTGTACCTTCACTGTGGACCTTGAAAATGTTGTGTTAAGAAAACAAATGTTTTGCCAAGAAGAAGCTTTGTATATAAATACACATTCCATATTTATACAATATTGACAAGGCCTGTGCGTGTCTGAGTCACACAAACATGTACACACAGGCATGTAACTTTTTATGAGCCTTTCACATCACTAATGCCCTACAAAATCACACACTCACGTCCCAATGGCCAGCAGGGCTCCTCACTGTAGGAAGGGAAGCTCAACAGAAAGCAACAGGCATTCCCAGGGAACCAGAGTGTTACCCTCTGACCATTGCACTGGGAAGCAGGTCAGGGCACCAAGAAGGAAAGGAGCTGGTGGTCAGAGCTGCGAATGGATACACAGATCACTGGAGATGGCTGCCTAGTGGGTAGAAGTCAGAGTACTCTCCTGTGCTTGGGCAACTTATGTCAGAGATGCCATAAAGCAGTTAAACCAAAACAAGCGTTTAGTCCTCCCAGTCCCACAGTCCTCCTTACAGTCCCACGGAGTCATTAAGTGTCTATTTTCAATCATCAGAATACCAGAAAATATGAAAATTTTAATCCCAACAAGATTATAGAGTTTAAAATTACATTGGTTTTGCTGATATTGCTTCACATTGCATAAACTCCAAAGGCTATAGTTATGGCAAGTCACTGCAGCCTTCCTTTCCAGAGTGGTCAAAAATGTAGCTGAACTCCCTTTAAACTACAAGGATGAACCATCTGATGGTTCATTTGATGGCTAAAGAATGCAACAGGCAGCTATTCAGCTCCACCTTACCTAGAAAAGAATTCAGGGAGGAAGCACAGGCCTAACAGCGCTGCTTTGCTGAGTGCTGCACTGCCTTCCTCAAGGAAAACTTCTTTCCTTATATAAGCAGCTTTAATAACAGAGTGCTCTGGAGGGAAAAAGAGATGCAAACAAAACCCTACTGTTTCATCACTCAAAACCAGTAAATATTTCAAGAGCTTAATGATGTAAAAGCAAACAAGAAAAGCAAAAGCCTGCTGTTCCAAAAACAAGTCTAGAGACTTTTCCTGTCCGAAGAGACCTTTTCAAATAATGTCAGAGCTCCAGAATGTTCTTATTATTCCTGCTAGTGCAGGACCTGCAAGCTCCGGTCAAGGGCTTTGACTCTACTGTACAAAACCATCAAGACACAACCCACCCCTGGGCAGGCTGCGATTCAAACAAGACAAGAGACGCAGGAAAGTCTGCAGGGGCCAGCAGCGTAACCGTGGGACCGCACGCTGGTCACCCTGCCAGGTCATGCTTTGGCACAATCTGCCTGATTTATAGGTATCAAAGAGTCTAAGACCTGTAAGGAAGCTCTGAAGGAACCAAAACATATGATCTGTGAATATGCAGGAGAAGTTCCTCCCAGCCATTAGCACAGAGAGCAAAGGGTATGGAGGTCTAATCAGGACGGACTAGAGGTGGGCAACTTGGGACATCTGGATATAGGAGACAACCTATCAGTAATGATAGGGAAATGCCAGACTGCACAGGCTACCAAAGACTGCCAAAAACAAAGAAAGTCAAGATGCTTCTGGTGCTGTGCCAGAGAAAGGAAAGCCAACGGATGGGCATCCATAGAAGAGCAGAGGGTGGTGCAGGCACCAGAAGGTCAGGCAAATATAAGATGAAGGTTTTTCTTTTGAAAAAATGCTTAGGGTGCACTTTCATTTTAGAGCAATAAATGAATTAATAGCTTATTTTGGCTGAAAAGGGAATGTCCCGCTGTCACTCACATTTTTCTCCTCACTTCCAGCCAAAAATACCTCGCATCTTTTAAAACAGCGGAAAAGGCTGAACCAACACACTCTGTGATCAGAGCAGGCCGGAGGCTGACACTGAGCGGGAAGATGAGGAGTGGAATTAGAGAGGCCTCTTGCCAGGAAGAAAGGGAGCGTCTTCCTTTGAGTGAGAGCAAGGAGAAGCGTGCAAAGACACAAATGCAGCACAGAGATAACGCTCTGCTTTCCTTGCTGCTTCACACACTGCTCTAGTTTGGGTTTGTAGTCTTAAGGACTCATTAACGTTGCGCTAGCTCTGCTCATCCCAGAAGCCTGATGTTAACAGAAGATATCAAATGAACTGCTGTTCTTCAAATGAGAAAGAGATGTCTGAGCAGCTTGAATTTTCATTGTGTGGGTATAAAGAAAATATGCTTATTTTCCTTTTTATATACCAGGAAACATATGGAGGCTGGATTATATTTGTCCCAGCCTGACAGTATCTTAAATTTATAGAACCCAAATCATTTGGGGAATGCCATAAATTTACATACACGCTCAAGTGCTAATGCTTGCACAGGGATCTTTAGATTAGCAGATTCATGTGCAAGAGCAAACATGTAGAGCCTCCTCTTCAGAGGCCTCGCACATATGGGAGCCAACGCGAGCCAGTGCTTCTCGTTTCCACACTAGTCAAGTCTGTATCACATCAGCAGCTCCTTTCTCCAAACTGTGATGGTTACTCAGGGTTACTCTGAGGATCTATCAGCACGAACATGACCAAGTCGTTCTCTTTATCAAAGTGCATCATGCAGAATGCAACAAGAAAGTGCAGCTTTCCAGGCTGCACTGTCTAGGAAGGCCTAAACATTTTCCAATTGGTCTTTTCATCTAATGCTAAAATTTAGCCTTAAGAAATGTGAGTTGCTGCCCAGTCTGCACTAGAACAATATTGCAATTTATCTCCATAACATGTTTAAATTAATGCAATTTTCTCAGTTTAAGGCATTTTAAGACATTGCAATTATTTGCTTTATTCAGTGACTTCCCCATCCACCCAAACTGATGAAACCAGTTTTTGTGTATCCCCCGGTTTAATATATTTCTGCAACAGAAATATGTGCATTTCTGTCATGCAAATGATATTTTTGTTTCTCACAAGCTAACAACTGTGTGAGTGTACTGAAACGCCACGGGAAACGTGACTATGAAAGCAAATGTTTGATTTGCAGGACAGCAGGAATTTGGAAGTCCCAGGACACTACTGAGAGCCGCTCATACAATGTGCGAGCTCTTGCAGATACATGAAAACTTTCACCTGCCCCTACCTTTCCGCCGTACAATCAGAAGATGGCAGTGTTGGACCCACCATCTCCGGAGCCTCAGCTGAGCCACGGCACGCAGCAGCTGTCAGCACAAAATGTAGCCTTAATCATGACAAATTACCCATCCACTGCTCAATTAGCCATCATTCATATTGTGATCCCACTGTCCATCAGGTGGCTATCGTCAAAATCCTTAATACTGAATTAACTACTTTGTTGGAAAAAGCCTCACTAATACCGTGCGGCACCACAGCGGATGTCCCGGCAGAGCCACTGTGGGCTGGGATTTTCCTGAAGGGCTCTGGGAGGAACCGTGGGGCCCCAGTCACCAGGCTCATGAGCTCCACTGGGCTATTGGCTGCACGTTCTTAGAGCGCTAAGCCTTGTCTTTCCAAATGGAGCCAGCTCTAGGTATCTTTGAGAACCTGAGCCTCAGTATTAGGACACAGGCTTCCTCAGCTGGCATGATCGCTTCCCAAATCAGTGTTGGGTTCGGGTTTTACACAGAAACACACCAATTTGCTTTTCTCCCAAGTACCTCACATGCAGGCGCTGAACTCAGGCCTCGTGTCACATCGGAAAGGCCGAACCTCGAGGCAACAGCTTGGGAGCTCACCCAGGCTCACTCACCCCAATGGAAATATTGAGGAAGTATCTGCTGCTCAGAGAAAGTAAGAGGCCAGCAGTCTGGCTCGGAAAGGGAACATAACACCAGCTGATTCAGAGCTCTTTAGCATATGAATGTGTAAATTTGCTGTGGCAGGTGGGATGTTTCAATGACTTTCAATGGAAAGCCAACTGCTACTCAGCTATCATTAGACATTTCTCACTGAAATGCCAATGACTGGTGCCTCACGCTGGCTACCAGAGCTCCAAATCAGTTGGGAAAAAAAAAAAGAAAAAAGAGAGAGGGAGTGGGAGTGGGAGAGACTAAAATCAATACCCCTGCTGGGTGATTTCCTGATTGGAGCACAACTAGCAAAATATTTGCTCATGCAAATGTTTCCTGCCATGAGCAGCTTAACAATATCAATGTGTTTCATGGAGACAAATAAACAACAAATAATGAAAAGCACATGAGGCAAATAGAAATATTCAGAATCATCCAAATTACCCAAATCTCCACTTTAAAGAAAGAGCCATGGAGTCCAGCAGCCCAGCAGTGACCTCACCCTGTCACCCTGCCAGGGCAGGAAGAGCCTTCGCAGCAGATTCACCAGGCAGCTCAGCTCTTGTAACTCCTCCTCAGCATTTCAAGAGCTCCCTGTGCAGCAAGTCTGCGGTGGCAGCTGCCAGATGCTCAGCAGTGTTAGCAGAGCACGGGTGATCTCTTTGCACGTGCTCTGAGCCAGCCTCTCCTCACCCGCGCTGCATTCGCACGGGCACCCAGCTGGCTGCGAGGTGGATGAGATGACCAGCTCTACAGGAGGGAAGTTTTCAGCCAGACTCTGCTGTTCTCCAGATACTGCTCCCAGGGATCTTGGGGACATTACTGACTTCAGCAGCCTGGCTCTGCAACCTGAGCACAGCTACAACACCCACATGTACCATAACTTCAATGTTTCCGTGCTGCATATGGAGCTGTTGTACCCCTAGGATAACTCTCCATCTCAAGGCCATGCCGCTTCACAGTTTGCAAGGATGAGCGGCACAGGATAGTTTCACCAAATGAGTCTCCTGGAAAATATCAGTAAGAAGGGAACCCCTTTTAAGGAGACCTTCCTTGTGGCCTCTGTCCAACAGCCAGCACGCAGGAAAAGTGCCTGTGTATTTTCACTCTCCTGGCATGGCCCAGCTCCCATCTGCATCCCACGTCTCCTCTCCTCCAAGATGAGTCACTGCAGATACCAGCTGACTCGCCAGCTTCGTGAGGGGACAAGATGGTCGAGCAGCCGTCAGCAGTTCAGGCCCAGGATTTAAATCTTTGCTGGACCACGTACCCACTCTTGCAGCATCTCTCAACACCTCACCCATCCTTGCTCCAGCATCACCCACTTCTAAGTCTTATTAAAATAAATACAAACAGGGTGCTGTGAAAACGCAGAATGGCCCAACAGCGGACATGTAGGAATGAGCATCGAGGAGCTTTGCAACGACTTTTTCTCCTTCACCGACCGAACCTGTATTCCAGGAACAGATGGGATTTTTCTCAAAACTAGAAAAACGCCATTTGCTGTGACCTAGCAAAGTCATGCTCAGTGAACCAACTGCTACACTCCAAATACACTAAGTGCTACACTAAGTGAAACCAAATAAATGAATTCAAAAAGATTAACAACTTTAAAACTGAGACACATGAAGCCTTTTATCATTTTTCTCCAGGATATGTGGGACACTTGCTGTGAACACAAGTGTACTGTGCATGATTACAATTTATTGAATTAAACCCAGAATAGTTACTGTTGTATAAAGTAGCACTTTCTTCCTTATCTAATGCAGATGAAATTTTGAACTTCAATGCCCATCTGCAATACCGTGTTCCATTACAAATATATTGAGCAAATTAAACTATGTTCATCTGGAATTTTTTTTTCTAGTTTGGTTTTGAGGTTATGAGCTGGGCTTCAAGCAGCTGCTGCAATCAGTCTGGGAGTTAAACGTGGGTTTCATGGTGGCTGATGACCTATGAGAAACTGCATATGTTGATATCTAGGCGAAAACAGCAGAATCCTGTTTAATCATATTAGGTTTCCTCCCTTTTTTCCCCTCCAAAAATGTTACTTTTCTAAATAGGGCTGAAACACTTCTATTGGCTGTTGTATTGCAAGAGTCTTTGGTTTCAACCCATAAAAAGACACAGTGGGGGATTCATTTTGCTTAACAATCAACTTGCAAAATTTCCTTTAAACAAAATACACTGCCTTGAAGCTTTGAAGTTCAGATGTGAGCTCCAGCTGAACTCCCAAGTTTCAGGAGGGCTTTGAGGAACGCATTTGCAGCAAGGTTTTGCCTGCAGAGGAGAATTTACATAGCGGAACCTCAGCCACAAATCCCTGTGTGTACCATGGCCCATAAGCAAAATCACAGTAAATGTACACAAGCTACCGACACGCACCAAAGCTGCTGCTAATGTTTATATTACTCCCGGTGCTGCACTGGCTTCCACGCAGGCTAACGGCCCCGCTCACGGCACCACATTAATTTGCAGCGAGCGCCTGCTAGTGCCGCCGGAGCCGAAGGCCGCCTGGCGGCTGAGGCGGAGGAGGCCGCAGCACCGGCTGCTCCCGCATGCACACGCAGCCAGGCACCTCCTTGGGCAGGGCAGGCATCGGGAAGGGGGCAGCGGCCGGGGACCCGCAGCGCTGCAGCCTGCCCCGTGCTCCAGGGCCGTCTCCAGGCTGGCTGCAGCTCTGCAGACCGCCAGGCCTGCGCTGCGGGCTGTAGAGAGCTCTTGCAAGGCCTGGTCTTCTTCCTGCTTGCTTTTGCTCACCCAAGGGTCTCCAAAACACACCATCTATCAAACACATGACTTCAAAGCTGAAAAAAGCACAGAGAAAACAAACAACCAAAAGCCCAAATGGAGGCAGACGACTGTGCGCGATGCCCCGGGAAGCGTCACTTTACAACACGTGAGGGCTGTGGAGGTGGCAACATTAACACTCACTGCAGAATTTCACCCCCAGTTCTGCTAAGAAGGGGGTGAGAAGCTCACAGCTCTGCCCCAAGGTGTCTCTTGAAGTCTCCTGCATTTCTTTGCACTTCCATGATAACAAGTCTCTGTGGCTTCCTCATAACGCTGTGTATTGTGAAATCAGTTATCCAAGGTAAGGATACGTTAGCCAAGGTAAGGTGCAAATAACCCTGAGCCCTCTGTCTTAGATCTTGGAAAACTATTTGCCTCAGCTTTATTTCTTTACCACAAGTATAAAAAAATAGGCACTGGAAGAGTTTACAAATCCTTTTCATGTGGAGAGGAGGAACGTGAGTTCCCTTTAATCTTTCTTAACTTGCGTGTGTTAACTGCATGTTTGAAGAGTGCCGGCTGATTTGAATTTTGCAAGGGATGAGCAGGGACCACCAAAGGCAAAGACCGCATGACGAGAGCACAGCCGCAGGGCCCAGAAGGGGCTCAAGGGCAAACAGGGCACTGCAGCCAGGGACAGGTTAAGGTCTGGAAAGGGACACTGAGCTGAGCCCACTGCAGAGGAGCTCACTGAAAGACCTGCCCACCTAAGTCTCTCATTCGGATCTAACACAGCCCATGGAAGTGCAGGTTTTCTTGTTCAGCTCTGAAGGATTGAGAGAGACTTTCTTACTTACAGAGTCTTTACCACACTGAGGGGGATCGACTTTAGTTTATGATGCGTGGCTCACTGGGAAGGCAAAAGGTGAATTGTTCTGCAAGGCAGATGAGAGTTTAAGGACTGGCAAATAACACAGGTGAAAAGAAAAAACTAACGGACCATCTGCAAGAGCACTGGAGCTGTTGCCATTACGGAAAGACTAGATGCAGATTTTAGTCACTGGTTTACCACCTCCTGTAGTGAAGTATACGTATTACTGAAACATTTCAACTGTTTAATGTTATCCTGAATGTCCTGCAAGCCCCCTTGCAAGGACAAGTCTGAAGGAAATACCTGAGAAAAAAATCATGCAGGGACACTTATTGCTACACCATAAAACACATACTCTGCCTTTACCAGCCTCAATATGTAGCTGCTACCTGTGACAGACCAACTGACTGAATTCAGAAGAGCTTTTATTGGGCAATTTGGATGCGAATTTCATCACATGTTATAGTTTCCCCATTTGGGTTGTAAAGTCGGCAATATCTGCAAGAAAATTATTGAATGAAGCTGAGGAAACAAGCAATGTCTAATGCGAAACCTTCCACACAATGGAGATGGAGATGGCAAGAAGTTTTCCAGCAGGATATTCTTCCAGGAAGAAAACAGATTTCCTTGAATCCAAAATCCAAAATATTTACGGAAATGTGTTAGTTTCAGTGACGCTACGTTTTGAAGAAAAGCTGGAACAGAAATTAGGTTGTAACTGAACATGCAAACTTCCTAAGAGTGGAACTTTTCTGTTTTGAAATGCATTTTTTCAAGCCTTCATATTGTGCAATATAAAATAGAAAAATGAAATTCAGATCAAAATTACACTGAAATGAAATGTTTCTGTTGTGTTAATTCCCCACATACCTTCAACAGCTCACTTCACAGCAATTCAAAACTGTGTTACATTCTGCTTTTGGAATAGAAAATTACTTGAAATCACAGTAAAATTCTGTGAGATGGAATCCCCTGTCCCTGCCCAGCTTTATCACTATAAGTTAAATTCACAATTTGAGTGGAGCAAAATGTACAGTTGAGAGCCACTGACCTGGTCTCAAGACTATATATTTGGATATAGTATCTACATGAGAGTTAGGGCATGGATGACATTCCAAACACCAATGCAAACAGCAGTTTAAAGACCACTCTGGGTGGGTGGGAATATAATGAGCCATTTCTTCCCTGGTTCTTGCGCCTCATCCTCTTGGCTCTGCCTCAGAAGAACCAGCAGTGCTAGCTGTGCTTGCACAAGGATGACTGTGTAGCTGCATTTACCCAAGGACTCCCTGATTTCAAAGCCAGAAGGCCTTGTATAGGCTCCACACCTGTGTAACACAGGATCAACACTCCTCTTAACATTAGAGTCCCATTCTCCAGGCTGTTAGGTCTTTCAAATATCTGGCAAGCTAGAGGTGCTTTCCTGAACACCAGAGAACCTCCCATTTCCTCAGAAATTTTAGCCAAGCTAAGGGAGATATCAGGCAACCTTTCTGACAGGCTGTTTAGCAGTCAGTCTGCTTCCCAGAATTGACACGATTGCAATGGTCTGGTCCCAAAGGCAGGCTGTGCTCTCTTCACTCCTTTCAGTAACCCAATACTAGGCTGACACAAACGGAGGGGGAATGGAGAGATGAAGCGAGATCAGCAAATACAGAGGATCACATTCCAAGGACAGGGACTGCCTCCTTGGGACCCCTACTTCATTCCCTAGCTCCAGGTTTCTTTCTCATCTCCATCCTGACTGGCTTAGAAGAACAAGAAGGTAACCGGGATGTGGCATCATATCCCTCTTTATTGACCTGGAGAGAGAAAGAGCACCCCATAATGTGCAAAGCTGATGGTGCAGAGACAGAGTGGAGGGTGAAGAGGAAACAAGACAGCGGAGAGACTTCCTGCTGCAGGAACATCACTCACTCGGCAGCTCCTGCTGAGCAGCCCTACCTGCAATGCAGGGTCTCAGCAAAGCCCCAGGTGGTGAACATGGTGCAAAGAGAATTCCCTTAAGAGCAAGATCCAGCACACTCCCTAAAGCAAGGCAGCACGGCTTCCCTAGAACTGGCCTTTGCTCCCACACTAAAAAAGAACCTGGAAGACTATGGGTTAAACATGGTACAAACGAATACAGTGGCCTTTGAGAGGCCTTTTCTAAGGAGTTTCAGGGCTGACGAAGCTTTCTACAGATAACAGAATGAACAGAGGTTTCCATATCTGAATTGCCAGTAGTAAGAAAGACAGGGCCTTGATGAAAAAATCGAAAGAGCAAATTGCTCAAAGCAGCCAAGAAGCTGAAGGCCCTGTATATTTGGAGGGTGAACAAAACAAAAAGAAATAACAGCAGCAACTGAGCTGAAATGTGCTATCATAGCTAATCGCATCCGTTCCTCTTCCCTAATAACTTGCAGCTGAATAGAAGGGTCTGTGGAAGTACTGGATAAGCAAATATTTTGTGCAGTGCCCACTTTTAACAGCTGCCTGGGAGTGATTATTTATGTGCGAGTGCCAGAGAATTTGACATGATGGATTAGGAAGCAAAGCCAAATTCTGCTCTCAAGGAAATCACCAGAAATCTGAAAGAATGTACTGAAAGAATCCGAATGGATTTCAATGAAGCAACTGTGCATTTACATTAATTTTTCACAAGCAGTGTATGGTGACACTTGGTCCTTCTGGAAGAGACCACAGTAAGAAAATGGGGGGAGGAGGGGGAAGATAACCGGAATCGTTAATGAACAACAAATAAAACAGTAGGAATGTTCCATATTCTGCTATCCAAGCTCTTTTACATTTGTTGGAAGAAGCTTCTCCCATCAAGTCCATCTTCTACTTATTTAGAGATCCTGATGTTCATCCAAGATTCAGTCTAGCTAGCAAGAAATGAGCTTCAAAGAAAATTAGCCCCTTTTAAATGTTTTTTCCCCCCTTCAGTAGCTGCCTTGGCATTTTTACTCTCTTCTGCTTTTCAGATTTGAACTTAGCCAGGCGTGAAATCTTTGCTTTACTGGAGCCAATGGCAAAATTCCCACTTATTTGGATCATTCCACAATTTCTATCTATATGTTTTGCAAAAGCTTTACTGCAATCAAAGCCTCTTTGTTGCTCTAATTAACCCTAGGCTTCTGCCAGCTTCTGGCATTCCCAATACGAAGATAAAGAGCTACAAAATTGGAGTAATACTGAAAGGAGGGTTTTGCTAGAGCACAGGCAAACCCTTTCACTGGAGAATTAGGAGAAGGAAAAGGCACAGAGGGGCCAGACTGGAATATTTATAACCCTACTGCAAGTCAGGTACATATATCTATACTGCACCGGGGACACTGAGCTCAAAAAGATCCCAACAGTAAGTACTCCCCATCAGCTCTTTCCGTTCATGAGAACAGGCATATATAAGGTCAATCATTAGCTGACAACCTAAAATATGATACAATCTGAAAAAGTTACAAATGATATTAAATATAACAAAATTTCTAAAATGATACCCCACTTGGTTATCAACTCAATAAGATGGTGAGATAAGCAAAAGGAAAGCTGGGCACTGAGAAACACACTGCAGGAGAATGGCAAGGTAAGGTATTCTCAGCGACAGTGAAGTGTGTCATATTGGTTTGTCTTTACACAGAACCAAGAAATTTTCTAGCAGACAAGGGTCGCAGGCCATACACCAAGAAAGTGCTTATTCCTCAAAGGTCGCTGAGATTACAGCTGAACACAAAGGTCTTTCTCTTGGAAACAGTAGAGAGCCTGCGTGCCCCTTCTGCAGACTCTGAGAATGTCTGGTCTTGCTGCTTCTGCATGCAGAACCACGGTCCTGCCTGCTGTATAATTAAAATTAGTCCCTTTGTACTGAGAAATGGAAAAGGTTTAATTACAGATTCCGAGAAGGTATCAAAGCATCCTTACAGAGCAGTCAGCATTTTTTTTTCATCTCCAGATAATATATGAGAAAAAGATTAACCTGCAAATCAATGTGACTGTGTATGTACAGCCTATGTTTGCTAAAAGTTAAAAAAGTAAGTTAAAAACACACACAAACACACAAAACAAAACAAAAAAGCAAACAATAGCCAGCTAATGGCGTAATGAAAGAAAGCAAATGCGCTATTCTGTGTTCAGGCCAGTTGCTAGTTAAAGATAAGTCTGCACCTGTTTACCCAGGGCCCATGCAAATGCAGTCTAAACGGGTTAAGAAGAAATTTTAATTCAGGAAGATTTAGACTGCCGAAAGATATTGAGGCGGACGGATGAGATATCTTTCTTCAGTTCTTGTATTAGTATTTGCAGAATATTTAACAGGAGCTGTAGACCTAAATCAATCTGCCTTTTTCTAGTATGGTCCCGAACTCTAAGCTGTTCATACATAAAAAATTGAGAAGCACTGGTTGAATGGGGAAATTTAACTTTGCTCTTTTTCGATTTTCTAGCATTTAGTTGTACAGTTGGAATATGCTGTTAGTGTGGTTGTTTGTATGGGATTAATAATAGCCAGTACTCAGAGACCCTAAAAAATGGAAATTTATTACTTGATGTTAGCATTCCAGCTGATCCTGAAGCCAAGTCTAGATATGAAAACTTGCCTGTCAGGTTTCTAAATTCTACCTTCTTCAATAATTCTCAGTTCCAGAGGTCAAAAATCTGCATTAGTTTTACTTACGTGGCACAAGGCCACATACAGTGCTTTCTTACTGCTATATGATACATAATGGGAGTGAACCCTTCCTCCCCTCATCCACTGCATGGAGAGAGGAGAGACAAATTCCAGCAAGGAGACAAGCCAAATTGCCACTGTCAAATCTAAACACCAAGTGGATTAAGCAAGAATGGTAAGGAGTAACGTCTAGAGCTGTAAAGTATCAGGTGATCATCATGGATTTCCTGATATTTAAGGATAAAAAACCAAAAGTGGATGGCAAAGCAGAGACGGAAGGAAGACCATGTCTGCACTTTATTTAGGTACCCCTAGTCTCTGCTTCTGTATAGGCAGGGGAAAGCTAGGCTCTCCAGAGTAGGAGATCTGAAACCCTGTCTAGAGAGAACTTCCTCCTAGCTGGTTTCTGGATACCTAAATAAGAGCAAGTGTGTGTTGAAAAAGCAGATGCAGATGCAACCTGGAACTAGGGAAAGAGCAAGAGGTTGGGACTGAGAGTCACAGTCTGATCCCATTTGCTTCTGGGGTAGCAGATCCCCCAAACAGTGTCCTGTGACACCATAGTATCATTTGAATTATGTAGGTTGTGCTTAGACACAGCTCCTTACATTAAACTAAACAAATAATTCTTAAAAGGGAGTTGCCAAACTAACAGACCCAATTCTTAGACCTTAATGTGACTCCAGAAGTCACATTTCCTATTAGTTAGAATAAGGCACCATCTAACACTTCAAGAGTGGCAGGGTTCAGGTCCAATATGGTTCCCATTATTTGTTTAAAGTCAACCATATTCTCATGACCAAAGTGCATTTTAATAAATATATTCCCTTAAATGTCCAATAAGGCTCATGGTAATCTACTTAAGCATTATTTCTCTGGAAGGTTTAAGATTCCTATAAGCTGCATTACATGTGGAAAGTTACACTAATGTGTCTTCATATAAACTGAAAGTTTATTGTTTTATTATTATAGAAAAACCATAAAAAGATTTGTCTGAAGCTATTGGCTATTGTGCTACACATCTGGTGGAATGTTAGTTATTACAATAACTCCTTCAGCACCCTCCAATGAAGCCCCAGGCTAAAAATGAAAATAAGTAATATGATAATACTGTAAAAAGACGTTATGGAATCGTATGGAAATAGTAAGCCAAATCCAGCTGTCAAGGGAAAAAAAAATCCTGGCTGAGTTTGAAAAATAGTGTTAAACTAGACAGAAGAAAAGGTCAAAACGCTCATGTCCAAGCCAGATCCTCAGCCAAATTCTGGGTACTATTGTAGTTCTCTGGCAAGACAAGCAGTCCTAGAGCCAACTGCAGAAGAATCCTTGGCTAGTATGAGGTTGACACTGTAGTTCCTATTCCCAGAGTTAATTAAAGGTTTCCCAGAAACTTCATCCTGGGATAGTCACAGAGCAGGTCTGGGGACAACAGGAACAAGAAGAGACTTCAAGGAGTCAGCAGGAATCAAAAGCGGTGAAGATGGGTAGGAATGTCTGAAAAGTGAGAAATATCAAGGGATTATGTGCAAAGAAAAGAGGCTGCAATGAGGCAATAGGCTTTTGAGGAGAGTAGCAGTCTTAAGGCTGCTCAACAATATAGGCAAAACTCAGACCAAATTTCAGGGTGGTGATGGGTACAGGGGGACTGAATGAGGCGTCAGAAAGACTGATGAAGACAGTAGGGTTTTGCCGGGAAGGTAAAGGTGTAAGAAAGCATGGGAGAGGTCAGTGTGACTTGAATATGAGGGGATATGGATGAGAGGGCACTAAAGGCTGGGAAAAAGTCCATAAAGGATCAGAGGAGTTTTGGGAAGGCCGAGGTGTGAGCATGGTGAGGATGTGTATACCCCATTTGCTCTTTCTTTCCCACCCTTCAGCTTTCTTTACCCTTCACATTCCCTTGATGTAGGGGAAAACTCTTCCTGCTACCTAGGACGAGTAGCAGGACAGCAGAGACAGTGGCACCGCATTCAGCCACAACAGCTGTCCCCATCTCCTCGAGCGAGGGCAAAGTAGGCAGTCTGTAATACTCTGTCTGCTGCCTTAATCTCTTGTAACCTGTTTTAGAGGCAACATCCATTTGCTGGTGGAAAAGAAATGCAAACAGGACCATTCCAGTTGCCTAAAAATGTGGCATAAGTGAAAGCAGTTTTTAGAAGTGCTTTTACTTCTGCAAGTGGACCAGACTTCTTCCAGCAAACAATGTCTATATTTACATTTATTGCTTTCCCGCTCTGGAGCATATTTACCATGAGCTAATGGAGCAATATTTCTTCTCCTATCAGCACTGCCTGCTGCAAAGTCTGGGTCCTGTGACACAGAAGTGTCATACTGCTACACAGTTTTCCTTCCTCTCATCTGAAATCCATATTGTTGCTACATCCAATACAGAGTTTGCCTCCTCAGAGAAGCTAATCTGTGGACAATATTTGTGGGGTTATGGCAGGGAATGAACAAAAAACAGTTCACAGAGACAAAACTTTTCACATGTAATAATCTTGTTGCTTTATCTAAATCTTTGAACTCTTTCATATCACTTACCTGAACATCTATCTTCTCCAACTGTTTGATTGTTCCTATCAGCAACAGACTGCATCTGTACCTAATAATGTTGCTGGCCATTGCTGTTATGACAGAGACTGATTTTTATGCATCAAGTACTGTTGAACTTATCAAAATACCCTTCCCTTAATTTAATTAATAGGGATATTAAGGACAGAAAAGAAAATTGATAGTCGTAATCTGGAACTGTTGAATAAACAACTGAGTTAATAAGAAATATGCTATGTCTGGTCTAGACTTATCTCTAAAAAAAGTCAAGAAAAGTGGTTAGGGATAAATAAACTAACTACAAACATCTGCCTTTAATATTCTATTTTGACGTCAGAGAATCTTTATTGGCCTCCCAAAATAGTCTAAGGTTTTGTGAAAGAAGTAGCAAACAAAACATATTGTTGTGTGTTTTTAAAAAGATTTTCCATTGATGATAAAGGTAGAATTCATCACCATTTCACTTCAAAAAGCATGCTTTTACTGTACTCACAGCAAAACCTGGGCCAATGCATGACCTCAGAGGTTATCCTATTTCACATAATCTGAATGTTGCTTGCAACTTTCATTAGAACTACTCCCAGCCCTCATAGGATAAATACTACTTTTGCTTTGGCTATTTGGTTGCATCTGGAGAGGTCCCAACAGTCTGCAGCCCCTCTACAGATAAGCTCTGCTCAACCTCACCTCAAACCAAAGCCCCATGACTGTGTGTTTTCTGAAAAAAAGAAAAAAAAAGAAAAGAAAAAAAGCCAACAATGCTGCCAGTGTGAAATTCGTACAAAGCAAGCAAGCTGGGCAGCCCTGGGCCTTGGCAGCATTTCTACTTGACTAACTTGGTCTTTGGAATAAATTGCACAGGGCAAAAGCCAGTCCAAGGCCTTGCTACTGCTCCTGTTCCAGCAGAGCTCCACGCCAGTCGAAGAGGACTCCCACATCACTCTGCTGGGACTCCACGCTGGCTCCAGAGCAGGCTGGCACGAACTGCCGATACGTATTTGAGGCAGAAAAGCCACAAGCAGGCCAAGAATCCGTGGCTCTGCCGATGCCGCCAGGCTGGCCCCCTGCGCAAGCCGCATACCACTGCTGTGACTAACGGTCTGGAGCGGGGGCAGAAGAGGAGCTCCACAGGGTTAGTATTTCTTTCCATTTTTCTCTAACACCTCTGTAAAAAAGGGTGTGTACAACAGTTAAACAGGAGATATTTCACGGAGCATTGAGTTCTCTATTTCAGCGAAATGTAAAACTCCTAATATTTGAGAAAAACAGACAGAAAGACAAAGGACGCCACTCTGATTAATGCTTTTCACTTCTGTATAAATGTTTCGTTTGGAAAACCTCTTCATATCATTTCAAGCACATTCTTAAGAGAGTCGGAAAACTTGCCCCTCCCCTACACAAGGAGCAGGAGACGACTGCATTCTTGCAAGCCACAACACAAAGTTTAACGACATTCCAAGCCCGATGCACATCTAGGACTGATGATGTGGCAACAACAGCCATGCAGCAACTGGAAGCGATGTGGAGAAATGTGGCTTCTCTCTAAGCAACCTCCTTTGATGCATTTCCTTTTGGACAGAAGCGTGATGTTGTTGATCGCCTTGGACATTATGAAATCACTTTCTAAAACTTAAGTTTTCTGTAAACAGAAATGTGCTTCTCCAAAACCATGCAAAGTAAACACCACTTGAAACTGCATGAATTTCATAACTTTCATTCTGTGAATACTAATTACTATGGTAAGTCAGTCAAGCCTTTCTTTTTTAACGAGGCTATGACAACCTGAATCTTCTCATAATTCAATTCTGTAAATGTAAACATTAACAAAATAGCTTAAGATCTTGGGATTTGAATTTCCTTCCCAACAGCCAGCAGTTT
Organism: Crypturellus tataupa; assembly: GCA_034781795.1. Classification (NCBI taxonomy): domain Eukaryota; kingdom Metazoa; phylum Chordata; class Aves; order Tinamiformes; family Tinamidae; genus Crypturellus; species Crypturellus tataupa. Next base: position 3,422,773 of record JAWLRI010000629.1, read on the forward strand.
ACTTTTATCAGTTATAGCTGTAGTTCATTCTACTGGAACAAAGCGGACACCACAATCCACACAAACTCTCGGTTGCTTAATCGGTTTTGAAATCATGATGCATGACCAACTCATGAATCAGTCCTCACATAAATATTTAAATGGCCATTTCTACCCCACCACTTAGTAGCTCTCTTCTTTTGCCCACATTCTAACCTTTCGCTTTCAGATCTCTTCACTACCATATTTCACTGCTTTTCCAATCAGTCTTGCTGCTGAGTATTCAGAGATCACAGCTATCCCTTCACTACGGACTTCTCATGCGGATGCTCAGCTTGTGAGATGTGAATTACCTGCATGCCCCATGGCTTTAGCTGCCACCAAGGTTCACTGGGTCTCCAGGGAACAAGGCTGCAATGTTTGCACTGTGCCTCAGTCTGTCTTGAAGCAAAGCTCCCTCCCTGGCCCACTCAACAAATGTGTGATATTGGCTCTCGCAGACAAAGGTTGTTTTGAGGTTTTTTTTTTTTTTTTTTTTTTTTGGCAAGGAGCTTCTCATACTCAGAACAAAACTGCAACACCACATGGAGCAGCAGGGAGTGGCAAAAAAAGTGGGAAAATGTGCACCAGGAATGACCCTCTTAACCTCACCCTGTCCCATGAGGACAGGTACATTTACCGTCGTGTGGCCCCATGAGCCTTGCTCTCCTTTCCATCTGCGCACTCTGGCTTCAGGAACGAAGAGGTAAAGGCTAAAAATGTCGGTTTTGACAAGGCTCTTGGGGGTTCTGCCCAGAAGACTTTGTGCACATGTCAACAACAAAATCTGTAAGCGGTTGCGCCAGCCCTGACCTGATCAACCTCAACCTCACAAGCTGCAGGGGCGGCTGCTATTATAAAATCCGTTGTTCCAGACTGCTGGCTTTCCCACACGCTGAGCAGCTCGGTGCCTAACTCCAGCTTCCTCCCTTAGTGGTTTGAGCAGTGCCAGCCCTGGCCACCAATTAATACTAGGTCCTTGGGCAATAAATTACATGAATAACCTTTCTTTCTCCTCATCTAGTTTATCTGTTATTTACTGCACCTTATCTAGTGCCTTCTGTATGAAAACCACATCATAAATATAGTTTAGATCTGCCAACAAGCCTCCTGCTACTTTAATAACCCATCAGCACCCATTATATATAGCAAAACACATAATGAAATCCAATAGTGCATTAAAATAATTGGCAACCATGTACACACTTATCTTTTACCTTCTTATACTGGAAGTCTTCCCATTTCACACATCTTATACTCCCTTCCCCACATTGGAGTTTTATTGGTTTGCCAAAGAAAGAAAAAAATATTCTCTCAACAAATCAGTCATGTGTTTGTTTAAAGTCTACAAGGCCTATGAATCTCCTTTATCTCACTTAGTCTTTATCTCCCTTAGTCTTTTCTAATGCAAAACATAATAATCATTGCCTTTCAGATGACCTAGTATGTGAAGTCAGGAATGTATTACTGATTCTGTGAACTTGAAGATTAAAAGGCTACAGTAGCTCAGCTTATAGGCTCCAGGTGGGAATGCATACCTTCCTCCAAATCATTAAGAGTTAATTCCATATTTCAACTCTTCCTATTGATGAAACCCATTTATATTATTCCACGTACAAATAGTTGGGTCAGACAACACAAATCCTCTGCTTTGGAGTTTCTTATCTCCTGTGAAATTCTCCAAATCTTTCCTGTAATCCAGACATTACCTAGGTAACAGTTTTGTTGATCTTTTAATTTTAAATCCTTTTCAAGGAAATGATGATCCTTTTGAACTGAACTACTTGGGTTTTGACCATTGCCGAGTATCCCTTGAAAAAGGTCCAATCGTTTAATTCTCTCCAAAGTCAACAGAAGCATCAGCCCAAGAACCGGCCCTGCATTAGCACTGGTGTGCAGGGAGCACCACAAGAACAAAATTTATCCCTCACAGTTTCTTAAGCTTTTTCAGATAAGCTAAGGCTGTAAGACAGTGACAGGATATGAATAAAGAAACTTTAAAATGTATATGAAAAACACAGAAGGGCAAGGGCCTGAGAATAAGTTCTGAGGACAAACATGATTCCTTGAAGTACTGTGCAAAGGTTTGTGCTGATACAAGGATCAAAGGACAAATGGCTGAAGTGGGGAGAAGTGTCATTTAGGCAACGCTGAACTAATGTGCCTTTTATCCTCACAACAAAGAGCATCTGCAGGTATTGGTGCTGTGGGACAGGTATCCAGGAATACACACTCTGAGTGCAACCATAACTGACAGCAAATCTCTTCACGGATACTCGCTTCAAGTGAAATAGGTCAAAACCTAACTAAATTCACATAACTAAATTCAAAGAAGCTGCTTCTGTTCATAGCAGTAAAAATGACAATTTTAGGAGCATAAATCTATTATCAGATTCAAAAATGACACCTTAACATCTTTCAAACCCCAGAGATAGACATTATTATGGTATGGCAAAACCATCTCTTGAACAGCTGAAGCGAAAGGTCATGGGGGGCATGTAGCTGGGAAAGAGGAGAAGAGAAGGAGAGTTTTCAGGGTCTTTTTTGTTTGTTTTATTTACAGGTTGCATTCCCCACATCAATTTGCTGCATTCCTTTTACATACATTTTTCAGTAGTCTATAAACTCTGTTTAAAGACTTGGAAATTTATTAAGTTCTCCATGTTCTGACTTTTAGTTAGGCTCTGCCCACCTTTTCATCCTAAGAACTGGATGGAGGAAGGGAGGAAGGAGGGTGCAAGGAAGGAAGGAAGGGAAAGAAAGTGAGAAAGAAAGGAAAGACAAAGAAAGAAGAAAGAAAGAAATTTGGTTAAACAAATGCAAGGGCTTTAAGAAGTCTTCATAGGTTCATATTTTTAAGGCAGCTTTGTACATTTATTAACCAGCTTTATACACTGAGAAAACATAGCAAGAGAGAAGAAACAGATATAAGAACTCAAAAATCAAAGATCTTAGGCTGGACAGGGCACTGATGTTTAGAATATTGGTACGTGCTATTTCAGGAGCAAATAAGCAATTTTTTTCAGTAATCTAACTCCCTAATTATAACATCTAGGAATGTAAAACAATGAAGCCTAAGAGCTAAGCTTTGAAAACTTAGGGAAATTTAATCTTCTACAATGTTGTCTGGCACCACAGGTAACCCTTTGATTCCTTCTCCTTTTTATTTTTTCTTGAATTAGATAGTACCTTCCATCATTAAACTAAGAATTTTTCACTAGCTCATCTAAAGCATAACATTGATGAGACACAGCTAACCTGTATTCTTGTCTGCCGCGAAGCGGAGGAATAAAAGCCTCCTGGTATGTAAGTTCAAAGAAATGGACCTTTTACCAGATTCGAACAGTTGTCTTGGGAATGCAGATTTATGAAAATCGATACCCTGTCTTTGTCTAGGGGAACAATGTGCCTTTCTTTTCCACATTTGCCCCCTGACTATTCTACTGAGTCAGAACTTCTTCAGAAAACTTTTTTAATTACTAGAGGATACCCTTGCAGCCACAAGGTTATAAGATGTCTCTGACAAACCTCTTTTTGGATACAGTCAAAGAGGAAGATATTTAGACTTCACATTCAATTTAAAGCAGAGGTCAGAGTTCAAAAGTGTAGTTTGCCCTTGTCATGTTCTATTTGGAGTCAAATAGCCAGAAAAATAAAAGGCAAAAAGACACATCCCCACCAATGGTATTCTTCAGTCTGCTCTAAAACAGTAAGCAGCGTAAAAGAATGAACATTTCTATTAATATTTAATGAGCTACATTAAATATAAGAACTGCATTCTGAAATACACGGACTAATCAGAATGAAAGAGTGAATATCCACAGTTACTCCCTATGACTGTGACTGACCTTAAAAGTACTGCTTCTGTCACTGGTGATAAACTTCATTTACTTTTCTTAAGACCTCATTACAGAAGCAAAATAATAGAATTTTTAATCAAAATTTATATAAGATAATTTTTATATCAACTTATACCAATTCTTGTTGTATATGAAATTTTCTTACCATAGACATTTAGTCTGTTTGATTATTCTCCTTGGGGAAAAAGAATATCAACTTCATTGATTTCTGTCATTTTTTTCCTGACATAAATCAGTCCCTTATATTATTTCCTGACATAAATCAGGAAAAAAAAAGTGAGAAAAGTAGATTATACATATTAACAATAATTTTTTTTTTCAGCTGATAGTTCTGCTTAAAGTGTTAGCTTTTTTGAGAATCATTCCAAAACTGTTTTTCTTTTCCTTATAATGGACTGGCTGCATCTCTGAGCAAAGTCACAGAAAAAAAACCTCAGCTACAGAATGCAGCAGCTACAGAAGCCAAAAAGCAGCTGAGATAATACTAAATAGAAAAATCTCATTCCTCTTGAAGTATTCCTACCATATGGAAGCTTCTATTTACACAAGTGCAAGACTCCTTCTACCATAAATATTTTTCTATAAAAATATAAGGACTGTGTAGAATCTGTAGGGACTTATCATTCATTTATTGTTCTTCACATAGCCATGTACCTTCAGATCTTCTTTTAATTACACTCTTGCTCACTATTGCTTTAGGCATAATTTATTTTTTCAAACCATGCCAACATCAGCTAAGGATTTTCCTAAATTCTACAATTTTGGTAACAGAAGCTCCAAATAACTTCTCCAGCCTCACAGTTTGAAGCCTAAAGTCTATGCCACACTCCACCTTCCATCTCTGCCTGTACCCACACCTGGCTGAAGCTCACATATTGCACCTACCATCACACTGTTGGGTTGCTTGGCTAGGCAGTAATCATGGATCTGCAGACTGCACGCAATCTCCAGTTCTCCTTCTTTTGGGGACAAAATATGTTCTAATGTTTCTTTTGCTCATTGACTTCGCCAATTAGATTTGTTTGTGCAGACCTATGAAACCAGAAGGACAGTCCATGTAATTAATGACAAAGACATGGAGAGAGGACTTTTCACAAAGCTGATATTTACAGAACAGATAAGCATCCTAAGAGGAACACAGGATCAGGTTATTCATTTTTATTTTGGCTGTCTCGGCTCTCTGTCTACAGATTAGGTAGGCCTAACCCAGTTAATCTCAGTAGTCACCTAGCAGACAAGTAGCAAAACTGGGAATAAATCCAAGTCTGAGGTCTCAGATTTATTTTTTAGGACACAGGCCTACTCTAAGCACCGCATTTGCCAGGTTGGCGTGTTTAGAGCAGCAGGGAGGTTTTTCTGGTATCGTCTGTTGCACAACATACAGGCTGTGGATGGACATGGCCACACAGCAAACAGCCTACAAGGCAACAAGAACCGGTAGAATGGGCATAACCTCTCTCCGTTCATCTTCATCCAGTGTTTCATTATAACTGGCCTTCGAGGAGGAGCCCAGCTTGCTCCCCGAGCAGGTCAGCTACGTTCCAGCAGGTCTGACTGCAGACAAGCATCAGGAACCTGCGTTTCACTGGCGTGTGGCTCGGCCTTGTAACATGGGGACAGGCAGCAAGGACGTTGCTGGGGACCTGCACCCCTACAGCCGCACCGAGACCCCCTCCGCTCGGCCTTCGTGCCGCTGCTGCCAACAGTAAATGCATTAATCGTCCCGGGTATTTTGCCTAAGAATTCTTTGGTACCTACAAAGAGACACCTTACGATAAGTAAGTTTAAAGATGTAGTAGTAATCTTACCAGATGATTTTAAGTATTTCTTTATGTCCCAATCACTAAACTTCAACTTCTCTTTTCTAGATTCATTTAAAACATCTGTAACATGCAAATGTTCTTCCCAATGCAGCATTTTCTAGGACTTCCTCATGTTTTACTGCTTAGAAAACACTCAAATGTAAAAAGCTTTGGTCCTGCAGAGCTAATTGTGACCCCTACCTGATTATACAGTCCACTTCATAAATTACACTTAATTTCAGACATTTCCTGGTCTTTTCATCTTGTTTTCCTAATGCTGCCCTACTGAGTTAAATATTCCAAAAAAACAAACAAGCAAACAAAACAACCAAATACAGTAACAGCACATACGCAGTGTTAGATCGAAGAAAACTCTACTGCTAAAAAAAGGTGAGTCTCTTTCTACATCAGTCTCTAAGATGACAAATGATTTATTGGACAAATACAAGATTTTCAACATAGAGAAGCCTGAAAAGTGCTTGCTTCTCTTCTATTGTAATCAAATCTTACACAGGGATTCTGCTCAGAGGCATGTTGTAAAGTTAAGTGTCAGAAAGACAGATCAAAACTTGAAGCTCATCAGAGCAGTCAGTCAGACAGCCCTGAAGAAGAATGTGGCTCTCTTGACATCAAAGAATCAACAAGCAGCACTAAAGTTTTAAGTTCAGAGCGATAAAAGAAGATAGACAGCATTTTAATGTTTGTTTCCCTTTTTACAGTGTATTTCTAATGCGTTTTCTTTGTGCCAGACAAAGCAAGTTGGAGGTATTTTCTCACAGCGTAAGCTAATGTTCTCAATCTGTTTTTCCTTTCCAGGGTCTGCATAGACAAATTCCACAGCAACATCTGATGATAAGATCAGACAGTAGTAGCAGAGGCATGTTTAAATCATATTTACAATGTGTCCCCTCTGGGCCAAGCAAAGAGCAATCCTTTTTAGAACAATACATTTTGGCAATTTTTGTGCTCCATTTAAAGATAATTTTAGCTCTTCAGCGTCACGCAAATACTCAGGGCTTTACTCAGATAAAACTGCTATCAAGGCACTGGGAGCTCTGCCAGAAAAAGAGCAAGCAAGTCTCCTAGCAGGAATTCGCTTGAGAAAGGCTTCAGGATTTGCTCTACTGAGCATAAGACTGCGTATTTTATCCGGTTTAAAGGGACAATAAAAACATGCTTTTAAAGAAGAGAAAAAATGGGACCAAAAATCATTATTTTCTGAAGCCTAAGTTTACTTGAAGCCCAACAGAATTTACATAAATTTACATTAAAATTAAGCATCATTCAGCTCCTCTGCCTGTCAGGGTTATCAGGAGGAATCCGCAGATGCTCCAACAGCCCCACTCAGCACCTTCCTCCATCTTCTTCCTCGGGATTGGAGTGGTGAAACAGAGTAGGACCCAGACCAGGCTGCTCCTGCAGGGCCTGTGTTGTGAGGGAAAGGGGCAATTGCCCAAATCTCAACCACTGCCTTAAAAAAGGGTGTTGGTTTCTAGGAGAGGGGACTTAGACATAGGAAATCAGGGTGGGAATTTACATTATCTTGTTAACCCTTGACCAAAAAAAGAAAATTCTTTGGGGTAGCAAACACCAAGCTCTGCTGCGAGGTATCTGCAAGAAGCAGAGACCTTAATGGTACTGCCAGCTAGGAACTGGATATGGGTCTAGAGAACTGTCTGCTACTGCATTAGACAGGCCTAATATAATCATGCTATAAAAGTTCCAACTTTCTGCTATTCACTGCACAATAGAAGGTAGGAAAATCTTCTGCCGAGGGGACAGAACCCATCATTGCCCACTGGTTGATTTCCTCTTCTGTAGAGCAAGTGACACAGCACCATCAGAGGAGGGATTGCAGACAAGACAGTCCATAGGACTTAACACAAATTAATGCAGTAAAAATGTAAACAGAAAAGGGAGGGGAGAAGCCTTTGCTTCGGAAATAATGAGAAGACTTGCATTAGCAAATTGGTCTTCAAACATTTCTTTTGAGTCATTTTTGTTGAGTCTCTGAATATATATTTTCCATGCATGGCATAGGAAAAGGTTCCTCACTGACCCTATTTAACTGTAAAACTTTATTTTGTGATCTTGAATGGTTGCCCTGCTTTGCTCAGAAAACATTAGATAAAGCGATCTCTGCATCGCTTTACAGGAACTGCTTCTTAATGGCACAGTTTGAGGGGAACTCTGCAGATGAAAACCTTGTAAATATAAGATTATCCAGTATTATTACCATAATTTTATGGTCCTGTCCATACACAGCATTTTAAAACTTTGTAAGCTCTTTTCTTGTTTCTCTTTCCCTGTCTTTAAGCTTCTTGCTAAATTTATAATCTCTTTTCTTTAGCTTCTTTTTCTATCTCTTTACTTGAAAATCTGGCATGCAATGAATCAAAGAAGGGATATTTATACCCATACTGTGAGAATGTTTACAATATACAGAAAATTCTGTCTGTGGTTTGGTCTTTGTATATTTTCAGAATAAATGACAGTTTTCCAAACATACTATATTACTGTTGAGTCCACAGAGTCGGTATTTATGTAACTAAAATGCTTTTATTTAGACCTTTGCCACAAGCCAAAATTAAATATATTTTAATGAATGAATCAAAGTAGTATAGCAAAGAAATCTGCAACATATTATCATTTCAAAATAAAGATTTCTATGAAAAACCTCTCAGATACAAAGAATCTGTTTGTTTTACAAAAAGTAATTTTGTTATTTTTATAACTATTGTTTTAATAACAGAAACTTTGATCTCAAGAATATTTTAGCATGAAGCATGAATATGGTAATTGCCAAAGTTTCCATTTAGCTGCTGTTTCATGTTATAAGAATATTGGGTTCCATTATAAGCAGCATTTGATAATTTTCATATGGGCTACAGGCAACCTCCGGGAGGACTTGATGGAGACACTCTTTAAGTTTTCCAAAATTTTACTCAAGTGTGTGGATTTTCAAACCTGAAAATATCAAACCATCATTAAGGGCCTGAGATAATTTTCCCAATACCATAACCTGGTTTAACGAACAAGTATTTTATGGGAGAATGTCCAAATCTATCATGTTGACATTAAGCACTTTACGACTTCCCCAAATTTTATTTGGAGAGTTTTCTAATGGAGTTAAGAAGTCATTACCTTAGTCAAGTATCTTGTATTAAATTCAGTTCTCTATAAAGTTTTGTAGGTGAAAAGAAGCAACTACTAATACTCCTTACTATTTCCTCAGTCTCCTTCAAAGTAATATGTAATACTTCAGAAATTATAGCTAAAATGTGCCATATTGTAATGCATTTGCTTCCTCAGGTCTACTTACAAGTGTAAGTCCACATGTAAGAATGAGACAGCATCCCACTCTCCCACCCACAAATGTCACTGGGGAGAATACTAAGGACTTTGTAAATGTGTCTGGCATTTCCAGATGTCGGAGCCCATATGGATCAACTCTACCATGCACCTGTAGTGAGCCCGGGGCGGCTCGGACAGCCCGGCCTATGATGGATGCACAGATAAATGGACACTGATAGACTGACTGGGCATGGCCAACCATCTCTGCAGCACACTGCATATCTGAAGGCTAACGTTTACAGAAGCATCAGGTCTGGCACATGTTCACTACAGAAATGAACCAGAGATGTCTCTGGGATTCCCAAGAGTGGGTGCTGCTGGAGTGCAAGCTAACCATGTCAGAAGACCATGGATCGTGTCTTCAGAAGAGATTCATCACACAAAAGTTGAAGGAGCGCTGCTGGCAGCACTGCAGGCATTCGGAGCACCCTGGTGGCAACTAGATTTACTTTAAAAGCAGTTGTGTAAACACAGCTACATGAGGATCAGATACAATCTGCCTTGGAAGGAGACTGTTGTGGGGTGGAATGACTCTCTGGGTTAAAAATTCTCCATTAAGCAGCATTTCTGATAAGCTGAGGCTTCATCACATCCCAAAGACAAGCTATATGTGCATTCTTTGAGCTTGTACACTTCTCCAAGGTCCTTAAGAAGAACGAATAAATCTTATAAATGGTTATATGCATCTAAAGACACCTCTTGAAAGGAAGCTGCATGTAATAAATTCTAGTTAATCTTGATGGATGACTTGGAAGCAAGGCGTGCAAGAGACAGCTAGTGAAAGAAATAGCATTAGACATTCCCATTATCGTTAAGCTTGCCACCCTGCCCTTGAAAGCTGATTAACATCAACACCTGAGAAAGAATATAGGAGACTCTCCAGCGCCAGACGTGACCTTGCAGCACTGCAATACCTGGCATGGGCGGCAGGCAGTGGGTCCTCTGGGTATCTTCTTTAATCTTTCTCTATGATATGAGTATAATCAGCATTTCAGAGGGCTCTGAGATTGGGAGGCTGCTTTCTGGTTTCCCACTTCCTGCCAGCAAAGAGGACATGTATTTAGATTAAACTTGTTTCTGAAAACAACGATATATTTATTTCTCAGATTACAAGTAAAATGCAGTTTGCAACTATGGATCAAGAGATGTATATGTGCAGCACACTGCTGTCAAGTCACTAGTCTGGACACCTGATGTTGGAAAGCACAAAGTTAAAACCTGCCCCTTGATCCTCTGAATTCAGATCTGAGCAACTAAATTCTGAGGTTTGTTTGGGTGATGTGGCTTAGTTTGACCCAAAGCAAACAATGTGATTATTACTCAGTTACTGACATTGAATAAGTTTGAATCATCTCCTTTTAGACGTTATGTCCAAGCATCCTTAATTAGACTGGCAACATACTAAAGCCTAGATTGCCACTGAATTCAAATAGCCTTTTGCAGAGCATGGGACATTTGCATCCATTAAATATCTGGAATATTTCAGTGCTTCTATTGGTACACTTGAAAACCTGGAGTCCAATATGTATTTCTGATACAGTATCCTTACATCATGTATCATAAAAAGGCTGTCTAAAAGGAAAAGGACCATGGAGGAGATGAGCTACGTTTTTGCAGTGCTTGCATTGCAAATGCTCTTGATAATCCCTAACAAACAACTTAATGATAAAACAGCTTTCATTCTTGACTGCAGGGCTTGTCAAAATTTTCATTAAGACATTATGTTTTCAAAAATATTTGTCCTAAAAGTGAGCTGAAACCAAACTGATCTCAACCATGAGCTAGTTCATTTTGTTTGGATTTAAACTTCATTTAAGGATTTGCTTGGTTTTGCTAACTGGGAATTGGCTAAGCAAGTAATGCATAATATGTAGCCTACAAGATTATGTTTTTAGCAGAGATCTCTGCTGACACAAACTCCCTAAAGTGACATATTGCTGTGCACTTCTACCGAATTTAAAAATTCATGCTCAGGACTTCTGAAGGCTAGTCCTAAAAACAGCCTCTGTTGACTTCCATTAGCTGCCAGTGCCCAGCCTGGCCGTCCAGTGTCAGAGCCAACACTGCAGGGCAGCCCATCCCGCTGCCTCCGCGTGCCAGGGGCACGGCTGCTCTCTGCCCTCCCCGGCGCGGGAGCCGCAGGGCCCTCTCGCTCCTGACCCCCATGCTGGGAGGCTGCACTGGGGCTGTGGGGCGCAGGCCGTGGGGCGCAGGGTGCAGGTCTCGCGTGCAGGCAGGGCCATGCACCACAGGGCAGCCAGTGCCCACCCGCATTCCCTCTGCTTCCAGCCCAAGCTGCTGTCAGCTCTGCTGGGACTTTCGCCTGCTTTAATCCACATAAAAACTCCACAAACATTTTCCACTGGAATAAGCCAGGAAAAAGTTTTCCCTTGGTGGCGTTTGGGGAAAACCTATGAAGTTTATGCAAGGAGGCTTGAATTATTGCAAGTCTGAAACTTATTTTCTGATTTTTTTTTTAATTTTAATTTTCAGGTTTTATTTAAGCTAAAACTACTGCTGCCAAGCAACTAAGGACAGAATTTGAAGCTTTTTGAAATTCCTGCTATATTTTGAGATGCCCATGAGGTTTACAATGTTAGACTCAAGAGGAAATCATTAAAAAATATATGAGCACTGGCCATATTAAATAACAGGATGCAAACCATCCCGACTATATAGTTTAGCACAACTATCCATGTATGTTTGATTTTTTCATGTGAGGAAAGTTCTTTAAGAATTTATAAGTTCCCTATGCAGATCAATTCTATTTAGTTTCTTATTTCTTTAGAAGAAAGCACCCTTAAGTATCCCTGCAGTTCTAGCTTTCCTCTAGCATTAAGCAGCTTAGGAAATGGGTGCCGGATTTCTGTGACTTGATTGGTCACAGCAGTGCGCCACACTCTTTTGCCTCAGTTAATATTAATAGAAGGAAATACTTAAAAATAAAACTCCTTCAGTTGGAGTAAGATTGCCACAGAGCAAACACTTCAGGAAAGAATAAATACATTTTTATAGAGTGCCTGTGTTGTATTGTATAACACGTAACGTGGTCAGTGCTTGACCACTGAACAACATAAGCAGAATACGTGTGGTTTTTAAGTGTTTTTGTAAGTCACAGGGTATCTCAGGGAGTGCACTCAGTGAGACGGATCCAACTCTTACACTTGATAATGTGCTCATTTTCTTTGACGAAAGACTTAAACTGCACTACAGATATCTAAGCACAGCTGATGCAGTTATAGCAACTAAAAGCAGGTCTGACTGAAAAGACATTTGTCTGATAACTTTAATAAATTTTTCTACCGAACTACTTAATTATTCATCACCACTTGCTATGCAGTTTGGTGAACAAGATTGCTCCCAAGCGCCCTCACTTCAAGCGCTGCTCCCCACTCCCTCGAACTTTTCCCTCTAGGAAAAGTTCTGGGCCTCGGGAAGGGGCTTTGGGACTCCCTATGTTAGAGTCCCCGCCGCCCCGACGCACAGCGACACTCTTGCCCCAGGTGGGTGCATTAACCTCGACTCCACTGAGCAACGACACAAACTGAGACATTAACTGTCATCAGTCAGGTCTCAGCACAATACTTCCCTGAGGAAATGATATTTTTGCTATGTTAGAAATTATTAAAAGCCTGTTTTAAAACCTACCAAATACTCTGCATTTGCCCCACCAAATTTTTATTTGACTGGTACTAAGAACAAGATATATTTTGTCAGAGCCCATCCTGCTTAGAGCTTATTATAAGTCCTGGTGTTTTACATGGGCAGAACAGCTCCCTCAGTCTTTGATATTACACAGCACTAGAACCTGCAGACTCCTGTTCTGATTCTGAAATAACATCACTTCTGCACTGCAAACTGCTATTATTTTTATTATCCTTCTTCCTGCCTCCTACTTTTCAATCTCCCTAAAATGCACCAGGTATAGGCAAACCCCTCAAACTAATGCTGTTGTTTCCTGGCAACTCTATTTCCTTTCCATTAAAAATATGTTAAGGAGCTTTTTTCCCTCAGGGCAAGTCTAGCCAGTTAATTATTAAGTAACTAAACTGCTTAAGTTAAGTTGCAAGAACTCTGACCCATTACCAGCCACCGGCTGGGTTGCAGTGTGTTCACTGCAAGCGATGAACAGCGAGAAGACGGCACGAGCTGCCGCCACCAAGGGACAGCAGCTCAGCACTAGCCCCTTCCAACACGACTGTCGGTGATAAGAACGGCAGTGCAGTGCTACACCCAGCCCAGGTTTGGCTTGGCTGCTGCAAACAAGACAGCAGGAGCTGCAATTTTCTGCTGACTACTCTCTAGCACTCCGATGGTGTTTCCAGATGGGAGCCTGCCTGAAAGCAGCGCTTGCTCCTCTAGCTGCTTTGGGGGGGTTCTGGCGCAGAGTCCTTGCACGTGTGGTGGCAACAAGAGACGACAGGAAGCTGCACTGCTCCAGGCACGGCCAAGCTGCGCTGTGTGGGATGTGGGTCCTTCACACGGACGTTGCTCCCTTCTGCGGCTCTTGAGATGCCTGCTGGGGCTGGGGAGGAAGCCTATTCTGGGCTAGGAAGGCCTTGTTGTTTATGTAAGGATGCCAACCAGCTCCTAAGAGATGATCTAAATGTAAATGTTCATTTACGTGAAATGCGAAAGCCAACTGTGAACTCACAAAGCTGCCATGCTGCTGTGGGAGAACAGAGCAGTCTGCCGTCTTATCTAGGCAGCCCAATACCATCTGCAACCTGGATCTTTTTCTCAGCTGAATATTCAAAATGAACAAAATAAAAAGTCAAAACATGCAATAAATTAAATGGAACTAAGTCAACCTTGAACACGAAATGCGGAGTGATTGCTGCAGAATACATTGCGCTTCTTAAGACCCAGGGACATTCAAATATTGTCAGTAGCACAAAAAGGTATTTCTTTCCTTAGTTTTTGCACAGCAGGAGACAAATGAACTTTGGCATCTCATTTCAGCTCATCACAGAACAAAGGCAACAAAGGTGCTCCATGTGCCGGTACTGGTTATTCATGCAACAACTACTTAGTCTAGTGAGGACAACAGTGCCCCTTCCTATGAACCCTAAGTCTGGTTTATATAAAGACTGATGTTTTCTTTCATAAGGTTGCCATTTCCAGAGACTAGTTTCTTCTTGCTAGGATTAAGCAGATAGGATAGCAAGAATAACATGCTGCAGTATATGTTGCCAGCCAATTAAAGTGCATCATGGTCTGATACCAATAATAGAGATTCTACAGAATATTATTCAGATTCCCAGACAACAAATCTTTGAAATAATGTTTTGCGGTAGTGTTCAAGTCCACTAGTATCTCTCAAACATCTACAAAGTTACATATTTATACAGCTAGCCTTATCTGGAACAGCAGTCTCTTTAGATTGGTTTAGAGACTTCAAAATTTCAGATCTCCCTTACTGCTCCTCTCTAATGAGCAGATGATACCACAGTGCTGAAAACAAAAAAGCAAATCACCAAAAAATGACTGCAAATCAGAGCATGAATTACCACTTGTCATTTTTTGAGTCAACAATAATTCTTCATCGTGAAGCTTTTTTATGAGTTTGCAGTTACTACTTACAATCAACGATTTCACCATGACCCTTCATTTTATTTAACTATTGCATACAGCTGCAATGGTTTCATATAACTCTTCAATCTATATTTATTCACTTTATTTTCTGCTGCCTTTTTCCTACTTAGTCTTTATACTATTTTTTTTAGAATGAATATATGTGTGTGTGTTTTTACTTATTTTTTAACATTTATTCTTATTACTGTTATTCAGACTGACCATCACAGACTTGTTCTAGAGTTACTCTGCTTACTCTATAAAGGATTAAATCAATCTCCATAATTACTCTTGTATTCATTTGCTGAAAGTAATAGCAAGACTTCTTAGAAAGGATTGTCTTTTCAGAATAGGCAGAATATACTAAATGTTCATGAAAGCATTTTTTACAAAATAATGTCTTTGAGAAAAATGGAATTTGGAGCTGCAAAATGTCTCATATTCTAGATGTTTTAAGCAGTCATAAAGATGTAAGTAGGAGTTTCTCCTCAAAAACATCTAGCAAACAGAGACAACTAACTGAAATTCATATTACCGCAGGCATTTGGCTAAGCAGTCACATCATTGTATTTGTATGAGTCAGCCTAAGTTCCGCTTCACATAATACTCCTCAAAAATGAAGTATTATGTCTTGATCATGTAAAAGCTCATGAATCCTAAAATATGTTTTCTGCAAGAATGCATTATTTTTCTATACGCATTTCCATCACATTCCTGCTATAAGAATGAATGCATCAAATTTCCTATTGTTTCCAGAACTGTTGAAAATGAGCTAGAAAATAAATAAATCACTAGTTACATGAAAGGAAATCTGTCATCCTGCTAATTTTAGTGGTGGATTATTTTTTCAGCACTAGTCTCTGACTGAGCACTGATAGAGATCTTGCAAAACCATGAATAAATTGCAGTTGGATATGTGCAGTGCAATTTCTGCTATATAGTGGCACGTAGTCTATTTACCCAGCTATCCAATATAGGGTTTTTGTGTTGTTAAGAAGCCTATTGTGGAATATATAGGTGGCATAAAACATTTCAAGTAGACAATACACAGAGTACACAACAAAACAGTTATTTTCTTCCCTTGACATAAGGCCTCATCATCATTAGACAACAGCTCACTACACCATTGCCTCTGCCTGTAAGATGTTAGATAACTATCTTTGCCAAGCATCTAACTGCTGGTTAGCTGCATGTCCTGATGCTGCAAACCGGACTGACCTACAGCATGCTGCTTACAGGCTGGGCAAAGAACACACACAAGAAGAGAAGGAGTCTGGCATTTCTCTAATCAGTCTTTTGATGCAGGCTGGCGCAAAAAGCCTCCAGCACATTCCTGCAACACTTTCCAGATATGCTTGTCCTCAAGAGATGACAACCTTTCCAAGTTGCACCGTGGGTTTTGCCTGCTAAAGCATCACCAAATGAATTAACAAGATTTTATCAATCTAATTAGAGGCTTGATTCTGCAGAACGATCCTTTTAGTTCCCAAATTTACAGGTTTTAGATGAGGAGGTGATGAACTTCATGCATGCAATATTACTGTACAGGATAATGAACACCAAAGAATTTGGTCTTATTAGACCTTCTCCGGGTCTCTTAGGAAAGAAAGAGTCAAGAGCTTTTGGTGAAAGGAATGTTAACTAAATTTCAAGAGAAAGGACTTCAAGATTTGAACGACTGTATATCCATATATCCCACATGCTGTAGAAGCTAGTGTTAGATTTCTCTTCTTTAGCACACAAGTATATTGAAAAATACTTCAGGCAATCTGTTTAAATGTTTTGTAGGATAGTAAGGACGTAATCCAAAGAACATCAATGTCAGTGAAAAAACGAAGTATCACATTTATACATTTTCTGTAGCTTGAATTATTTTACTATCATTTCCTAATTTCTTTTGCAGAAACCTCAGATGAACCCAAAAGGCCAAAAGAACCAAAGCTTTTATGAACCACCTTGGAAGAACAGTTTTGGTGATGAGGAGTACTGAGTACTTACTTCCTTCTAAAAAATCTTATTAGTCACTTTTATGTAGAAATACAAACTCCCCCTAAGTTTAATGACACAAAAACACTAACTGCTCATGGGAGAGATATTAGATCCATGCTAAAAAACAGCTGGGAGAAACCAGAGGAAGCATTGCACAAGATCTGCAAGCATTTTGTGGAGTATTTAGCTGGCACTTTTCTGGAGTGTTTGTGAGCATTTTCTGATATTTCTGAAGGCATGCTGGGAAAATGTTATGGGAAAATTACAGGCAAATAGTAGGGCCATATGAAAAAAATCAACAATATATAATACTGCAAGAAGCTAAATTAGTCCCCAGATAAATCAATGCTAAAGCACTATTATACTGTAAGACTATTTCTTGCTAGGATAGTACAAGGTCAAGTCTTACATTATTTCTATAATCAGTCCCCTTCATTTCTGCGCATCAAGTGGCTTGGCTTCCAAGAGCAGATGAAAGAAGCATCAAGGTGTCCACACATCTCAAGAACCTGCCAGTGTCCCACCTTCCTCCCTCTTAGCCTCTCATTAACTTAATTCACCTTCTGTGAGGTTTCAAGATCACACTCACTGTTCTTATGAAAATGCTTGGCATTCTGCAGCACTTAAGTTATTGTATTCACTAGAGTGGTAGTTCCTGCCAGATAGGTATCTTCTTGCCCACCATTTTTAAGTGGGATGATACACCCCCCTCCCAGGGGTGCCACCCAAGCTGGGAGCTTTCCCAAGTGAGGGAGAAAAGCAGCTTTCTCAGGACAGCACCAGCCTCCACCGCTCTCTGTTTTATTATCTGTAAATTTTTTTGCTACAGGTTGACTACTTTAAAAGCACATGGACCATGTCTTGCAGCCTCCTCTACTCTTCGTCTTTCCTGGTCACGTTGGTTTTGTTTTCCTGTGCAGCAGTCTCAGTGTGTGAGCAGACATTCTTTGCCACTGCGACTGAAGTAGCTCTAAAGACCTAGAAGTTCTGCAAAATGCCACCAACAGCGTGTCGACACAGTGTGAGCATCCACATTACCATCGAAGGCCCCAGAAGGGTGTATATTCCAGTAAGACGCCAGCCCCTTGAGCAATATAACAGGCCTGCCAAGGACAGCCAAGTAAAACCAGATGCCGTGGGTTGGAAAGATATAGAATGCACTGGTAGATGGAGAGAGCTGAGAAAATAAAAGGAGGACAAGGCAATGAGTGGAGCAATGAAAGAAGAGCCAAAGGGCAACAAGAAGAAAACTGAAGTATGAAAAAAAGCATAAAAAAGGCAGGCTGAGTAGGAAAGTGAAGAACAGCAGACATCAGGACAAAAGGCAGAAAAAGCATCTTTATACACACAGGTCTGAATTACTGCTAACTGCTAGCTGTTGCCTGCATCAGAGGCCAATTTAGGAGTTTGGTTTTGTGAGACAGGAATGAATGATCTCAGAAAAGCCAATTCATGCATTATCAAGTGTTTGGAAAAACACGGAAGCATGACTCATCGTACGTGACTATACAAAAAATAAACCCATGACTGTACCATTATTACCTACATTTTCCCCCTTACTTTTGCATTTGGCATAAGTGGTGTCATCCTATTTCAATTTGTCTTTCTTCAATAAATATGTGATAACAAGATATGCATTCACAACAGGGGTAAGCACTGCACTTCTATATGATGACTGAAGCTAACTGTAAGGGAATGGCAAATGTACAACCTAAACTTCAGTAAAGCGAGAGCTTTGCACGCATCCTGAAACGACTCCTAGCACCAGATCAGTTCACTAACCTTTGCCTTTAGAGTAGCTATAGTCAGATAAATCATTTAACTCTTTCACCAAGGTTATACAATCTGGCTGTTTCCATTACCTTCCATCTTGTTATTCAATGACTTAACTCAGTCACTAGAGCACATTTCATCAGACTCCAATAATCCATAAAACAACTGTTTACACCATCTAGTATTTTTTCCTTGGTCATCCCAATCTCCTTTATCAATGTCATGGAATTTCTCTTCATAAAATTTCTATTTATTATTAGGAAAAAAAAAAAAAAAACCATTCCCACAGTAGCTGATGGAAACGTATTGGACAACATAAAATTATTGAACAATAACCCCCTATTTTTAGGCAACATTTGCCTTTAGACCCAACTAAATCAGTCTCTAGAGCTGGGGCAAGGTTCTGGAGCTGGGGTTACTGGAGGTTATAACAGCTCACATCACAAGGTCTGCATACAGACAGAAAAACACAGTGTGGAGCAACCAGGGGTATACATGTCCCAGGAAGACAGGACCAGTCTGCTCTGCCCATATTGCTAAGTAGAAGGGTTTGAAGGGAGGTCCAATGTCCCTCAGCTATCACACAGGCTGGGTGGGAAGAGCACCTCTCATTCACAGTCAAGTAGTTTACACAGCTATTGAAGAGGAGGGTCCCTGTAGCAGATTTCTGAATATGCAGGATGTTTGGCAAGGTTGCAATCATAGCTTGGAAACTGTAAGATTTCATACTAGTCTTAAATAATATAAGTGAAGTCTCCTGTATTTCATGCATAAGGTTCTCTGAAAACGAGTTATTTTAACAAGAGTGTGGAAAAATCTCATAGTAGTCTTCATAAATGGTCTCTAATGGAAAATCAATTACAAGAACATGAAGGGTAGGTGTGGGAGCAATCTCATAATGTCCTCATTGTTACAGAGCAATGCACAAACATACATTCTTAGCCATTATAGTGAAAACAATAATCTTCCTAATATAGCCTGCAGCAGCAAACAGCTACAGAAGGGGATTTGTTACCAATCACATAACACTCCACACTAGTTGCTGGTTAGCTCTTCTCCTGATATTTAGCAGGATTCTGTTTTGCAGTTTGGGAAACAGCCTTGATCACAACTAAACTGCCAAGTTTTAGCTTCCTAGTTTAGCTATGCAATGGAGAACACGAGCTGCCACAAAGCAGAGTGCTGAGGAGAAGGAATACCTGTGGAAATGTTATTCAAACCATTTTCAAAATTTTATTCCTACTGTAACGCCAGTGAAGGTTTCCAAAGTAGCAGCAAACGGGGGTATTTCTGATTAATTCTGGAGATAACCATGTAAAGACATTTTTTAGAAAACAGCGGGGACACAAGATTAAGCCCCCCCACTCTGGCGCTCAGCCTGACCCAAAGTTACAGAATGGGCTGGGAGACTGGCACTTTTGGACCATTATTTCTGGCACATTTATTTCTGGTACATGGTTAGTATACCAATAAACTGCTAAGTATTTTACCTTTCTTCAGGCATGATTCTACTCCTTACATATATGCTGGACTTGCAAACAAAGTGTGTAGGACTTTAACTAGTAAAAATATGAAAAGCAAGTGAGAAAGAGTAGCCTTAAGCAGTGGAGTTTATGATCTTGGGATGTCCCTTTAAACTGTTTAATCCAGACACAAATGCAGATCTCCTAGGACACAAACAACTCACAGCTTCCACGCCTTTGTTCTCCATGGGAGTCTCTTCACCTCTCCAAACGTGTCATCCCCTTCCTCCGGACCTGCCATTTGTTTCCTTCCACTTTCTGCATGATGATATTCACAGCTCACACACATGTGCCCTGGGGAGGGAAAATAAGCCAAATGCTGACTGTACAGCACAGCCTTCATTTCAAACTTCACTTATTTCTATACCCGCTCCAGTCTTCTTCAACCTCAACTATCCTCTCTTGAGATCTTGAGATTTCAACCTTCTCACTGAGTCTTCCTAAAAGCTAAGAAAATAAGACACTTTATTCAACACTCTTGGTGATTTGAACTTCTCCCATAAATTTATTAGACCAAATCAAAAGTATTCAGGCCAATTTTTATTCTAATGTCTCTGGAAATTGCCCTTGTTTTAACTAAAATACATTAATTGTACCATTATCATTACTATTTTATTTTATAAATAATACTTTATGGTTACATATTTCTTACATTTCATGTGGTATTCTGGTTATCAGAACTTTGTTTTCCAAAATGAATGATTTCATAAACAAACATTTAAATATAATTGAGTATTCAATACAATTGATGCACATCTGCAAATTGTAAAAATAGTAGGCAACACTTACTCATAATGATCTGCACAATTTTTACATGAGAATAAATTTGATATTTCAAAGAGTTTTCACAAAATTCTCCTTTTAGTTTGCAAGTCAGATCCACTACTTTTACATTAAAAATTCTTTTGCTAAGAGGCTACATGCTGATAGTGACACATGAACCAGACACTGGCAAAATTAAAAGACACAACTCTTCACCATTTTGGAAATGTTGTCAAAGTTGAGAAGAGATCTTTGAAACATCCAGTACACTTTCAAACCACTGCCACTCTAAAATTTTAATGTAGTTTCAGGGCACACTGAATACTGTAAAACCACAAGGAAAAAAATCAAAAAAACAAAGAAGAAAATACTTTGGAAGTTGCCTAGATCAAGACATTTGGGAAAGAAAAGTAATGCTGAAACTGAAGCAGTAATGAGAGCTGTGAAAAATGTTTCTCATTAGAGCAAGATAGCTGTGAATATTAATACTGAACAGGCTAATTTGAATGGCTTTTGTGCAGCCCCTTCTGCAGTACCGTGGTCTTCAGAATCCAGAGACTAAACCTGCAGCGTTTTGCACAAATAGAAAGCTACCCTGACCAGCCATGGTGCGGGGGCTACAGCCCTGCTCCTGCTCAGCCCTGCCTCCTACACGGTGTTAGTACCCCAAAGGCCTCTGCTCAGCCTTCCCATCTTCCCACCAACAAGCCTTTTTTAACCCCTCATGTTTGAAAAGAACACCTTGTGTCTTGCAAAACGGGGCTTGTTTAATACCTGCATGTGCCCTATTTCTTTCTCTAAACTGAATACCATAAATGCCCCTGCAGAATACCAATAAATGCCCCTTTGCTCACAGCATTTTAAGCTGAGAATAACTATTGAATCAGGTTGATGAGAAACACCATCACTTGAGCTAATTTATGCTTCTTACACATGATTTTGCAAACCACTGACTAATTTGATCCTTGATTACTGGTAATAATCAATAAAGTGATGGAGCTAGTCATCCACTTGCATGGAAAATAGAGAAAAGATACTGAGCAATTCGTGTTCAGTGCCTCTCTAGGAGTTGCTCTTTCATATCTGCACAGACATCGGCTAAAAATTTCCTTAAAGAAAATTTACACAGTATTTGTGCAACTGTGTAAGTAGTCCCATTCTCCGAGTTGCTAAACTACCTCCACTCTGAGTTAACTGCACAAGCTCCAGCAGATATGTCTCTTAATTAGGGGACTTAATTGGGGATTTTATGTTCTGCCCATTGCCATCCAGTTTGTAACAGTCTGGATTTAAATGTTATCATTAGTTACAATGCATAAGATGTGTGAAAGGAAATTAGCCATAAATAATGTCAGTTTTCTCTCTCTAAATTGTCTAAGTGGAGGGAGGGGGGAAGCTGAATGATATTGTACAGAATGTGGCATTTCTATCATAATTGATACCTGCCACATATTTCTGCATTGCTAAAGGAATTCAGAGACACTGCATTTGTGGCCAAAGCATGGGACAAGACACAGGATGCTTCCTGGGGTGCAGCCTCCACAGAAATGCAAATTTTTCATGTAGTTTCAGGCAAGCAATCAAGTCTCATCACATACTGAGATCACACACTAACGCATAAAAAGCAACTGCTCACCAAAACTCGCTCCAACATCAAGTGAAGAATGGCTCAGGAAACGCAGGATTCAATTTCTAGCACTCAGCTAAAGACTTACTGAATTACAATGGGCACTTACATTATCCTGGATTTCATTAAACCAAGCCTTAAAACAGGGCTAATTCTCCCTCACCACAGAGAAGAGTTTTCATAATAAAATGTGCAAATTATTTCAAGACTCCCAAATATTGTAGTGCTGAATTAATGTAATTACTCAAACAGAGAGCACTGAACATTGTTGATTGAACACATTTCCTTAAAAAAGGGGCATTATTTTATATTTATCTCTATTCATATTAATATAAGAACATGCACATACAGTCAAAATTCTTCTGGGCATTGCCTTTGAATTATTAAAAATAAGCTCTGACTTTAGACATATATAGAGATCAGGAGGAAGCAGCAAGTTATGAAATTGGCTCAAACTATGCCAGTCTTTCAAATACACGTCTGAAAACATCTAGATTCCCAAGGCAGTGAAACGGCTGCTAATCAATTAGACAAAACTATGTATGGAACGTCAAGAAAGGATGCCCTTGTTACTGCTAAGTGCAGTCTTTTTCTTCTTACTTTCTACTTACTTGCATCCCTTCTACGAGAGGCATTTATTCAGATTTTCGATGAAGCTTGTTGTTCATGTAAAATTACCTTCTACTACTCCTTTTACTATTCTGTCAACCTTTGTCTTGTACCCATAAACCCTAAAATCCAACTGCCAAACCAGAGTTTAACCCTTTGCGAAACACTTTACATAAATATCATACAAACTATTATTATTTTAAGCCATCTATACTCTGATTGATACTACACCACATGACTAAAGGACTTGATTTTTTATTTGATCCACTCTCAACACCTGTTTTGCATATTTTCTGTTAATGCAAACTTGTGTTCTACTATCAATAAAAATTAAAGATTGCAGCAAATTTCTTTGCAATAAAGTAATAGTAACTGCACTGTTTACATATGTTAAAAAATATATGATAAAAAAAAAAACATTACAAATTCAGATTCTTTCAAATTCCTAACTCTGTACAGTGCTTCGCTGCTTGGCAATGGGTAGAATATCAAAAGATCTTGACATTTGAGATACTTTTTAAATACACTTTGTATACCTCACAGATTGTAAATACACTAACCATATTTCATTATCACTAAGCACTTCAGTTTCTAAAAGACTCCAGCTCATGAACCAAGTGTATAAAGATGAGCTTGTTCCCCTGGACATATCCTATAAACCTCAGGGGTTTTGTCAGAGTCAACTAAAATAAAAGAATGACCTCGATGCCTGTTGTGGAGCAGAATTTGATTCTCTCTGTTCACCGTCTAGTGGATCCTCCTTTTTTAAAGGCAAAACAATGTAAATAAAATCAGTTTGCTTGCAAAGTTCTCAAAATCAAGTGTAAAACCATGCTAAGACTTATGAATAAAAGGCAAAAGAAGCAGAATGAGCATCACCATCAAACTGTACTTTATTTCTGTGAGACTGGTAACTTCACAGCAGCAGGGAAAGCTAGACTGAATGAAGCCTGCTGCACAACTTGAGGCTTGCAGTGCTTTCCGAGCTGGCATGATGCCAGTGCTGCAGCCAGAAGCACAAAATAGCATGCTCTCACCCTTCCTAAGATGGGATAGCAAAGTAAAATGATAGAGTCCTAATGGTTCGGTAAGTGATTCAACCCAGTATGTTAGCTCTGATGATGAGAGAACTGACTAAATAAAAATAACCTTTCTTAGCTGTGGCAATGTAATTTCAGCCCTGCTGGCAATGCTGTAGAAGCCAAACCTCCTTTCAGTTTCAAACCTCAGCCTTTGAAAATAACATTAAAGGCTCATGTTGAGCGGCTGCCTTTTTTTTTTTTTTAAGGGAAAACTGAAATGTGTCTCCAGTTGGGAAAGTTCCATTTGTGCCTTCTACTGCAGGGAAGGGCAGCAAGGAGAGGGGAATTTCAATTTCTTGTCAGCACTTCAAACTGCCGTCTAAATGAAAGACTGCTGCAGCCTTCCGAAGTTCCCATTAAATTTAATTTACAAGTGAAGCATCTATTCCTACATAAGCATCATGCTAAGGCACATCACAGAATTCAGCACAGCATCTGCCTAGCTATGACTCCAAATGAAAATATTATTCAAGTTCTTGACCATATTTTGCCTCTAAATATTTGTGCAGTTTCAAACAGCTTAAGGAACCTAGTATTGTCATCATTCCCACTGAAATCAATAGAAGTTCTCCTTTTATTGATTCGCTTCAATACAACAGGCCTCAAGCATTCTGTATTGACATCTTCGACATACTAAACCTAACCCACAGCTACAGCTGAAAGCAGCAATGTATTATTATTTCTGTTTACTTGAATGCATGGGGCACTGTACAAATGTACACAAAGAAACCGAAGACTGTGGTCACACAGGGCACTAACCTAGAGCTTATATCTCAAAGCAGTCTATTCTGAAATAATCATATTGACCGACTTCCCTGTGTCGACAAGGCCGGTACAGCAGCCACTGAAATGCACAGAAGAGCTCAAGTCACTCACTGGCACGATGTGCATCCCCACACCTAATCTAACAGGAAAAAGTTTTATTTCAGATAAAATGCTAATGGAGAATAATAACTGGTTTGACTAGTAATGGATATCCAAATTGTGTGACAAAATGCAAAATAACAGTGTCCAACTGTGGAGCACTAGAGATGCTGCATGTCGCGAGACGCAGAGCGCTGTGCTGCGGGTCCGGGCAGTGGAGGGAGGCACAAATGGAGTTGCACATTGCAGCAAGGGAAAGGGCAACAGGGACTGGGGAAAAAAGCATAATACTGAGGAGCCGGATGAGTAAGAGGAGGAAGAGGGAAGAGGTAGTGAAACATGACGAGAAAGTATGGGAAACGCTACTATTGATCAAATATCACACAACAATCAAAAAGTCAGCAACATTCATGTATTAAACTTTATCATCATGGCCCTAGACTATTCATGACACCACATGACAGAAAACCTACATGCAGAATACTGTATCTCATGAGAATTAAAAAAAAAAATGTGCTAAACCTACAAAAATTCCTTAATTATGTATATCACTACAGATGTGATACACACTTTCTTCCGTGGGACGATGCATACAGCTAAAAGCTAAGTTTGTGAATCTTTAGTAATTAGATTGAAATCAGCAGTACAGATAGAGTTCACGTGAAAAATAAAAACTCTTAATGCTACAAACTGCTGTTCTGTGATTGAGTTGAGAATTTAATTGTGTAACAACTCGGCTAGAACCTCCTAAGGTCAGTTACAGAAAAATAATCTTCCCAGATGTTCAGAAAATCATTTTACCACGAAATAATAGGCAGACACTAAAGGTCATTTGAAACTGAGGTTTCTAGTTGGGCTTCTATTTTGCCATAAAGCAAGAGACACTGGAAGAACAATTGAACTGGTATGTGGCTTTTTGGCATGTCAGAATTGTGCTTCATCATCCACAGTGAACAAAGCAGCTCCCTTTTATAGCTTTTTCAGTACTTGAATATCTGCCTTGTAAGAGAAATTGTTTTTGCCTAATGTTATGTCTGGTACTTCAGGTGTGGTCTCGCTTTTTATAGCATATTTTTATAGCATATTCTGAAATACTTTTAAATCTTCTCAATGCAGAAAAAAGAAGACATCAAAAGTTCTACCCTTTTTGTGATCTCTCTCGCTTACATCCAAGTGGCATTAACAGGACATTAATAGGCCACACAGACACAGAAAACATATTCCTTTTTCCACCGACGCGAGCGGCCCTGGCAGAGCGCGCTGTGTGTGCGCTCCTCGGGGCGGTGTAAGGGTCTCTCACCAGAACAAGTTTTCCCCACGCTGCGCAGCTCTGTTCACCAGCAGCGGATGAGGAGCGGGTTACGAGGAGCCCTGCGTGTGCCCGAACACTGGGCTCCAGTGGGTGCCAAGGCGGCCCGTGCGCTGCCAGCTTTGAGGTTTCGCACGGCAAGAGTTTATTTAAACCCTCCCTTCCCTGCGGGTCTTGCCGGGGTTCCTGCTCTCCTCCTGCCCTTTCCCAGCCCTTTCCCTGGGATCTCCCATCTCCCCTCACCCTCTTCCCGCCCTCCCCTCTCTTCCCTCGGGTTCCTCTCTCCCCCTCGTCGCTGCCGCCTCTCACTTCGTACCCGGCCCGACCCGGCCCGACGTGGCCAGGCCCCCGGCGCGGGCAGATGCCCCGGTCCCCGCGCCGCCCCCTCCCCAGCTCCCTCCCAAATCCCGCCCTTCTCCTCACAGGACCCTCCCTCCCGTCCCCCCGGGGGGGGGGTCTGGGCCCCTTCCCGCGGCTCCGCGTTACCGCCCGCAGCGCGGGGATGTGAGGAGCGGCGGGCAGAGCCCCGTCCCGCTCCCCTCCGCGC
The DNA here is from genome assembly GCA_034781795.1 of Crypturellus tataupa. Classification (NCBI taxonomy): domain Eukaryota; kingdom Metazoa; phylum Chordata; class Aves; order Tinamiformes; family Tinamidae; genus Crypturellus; species Crypturellus tataupa. The sequence continues at coordinate 3,449,466 of JAWLRI010000629.1, forward strand.
TCCGCGCTCCGCGCCCCGCGGAACAGGGACCCCCCCGTGGGCGGCGCC